>JAVJIF010021116.1:0-52629 GCA_038442645.1 Agave tequilana
TAAAAGTCCGATCGGACTGAGAGAGGACATATCACTTCTCTTTTTAAAAGAAATTTCAGAGAACTTTGACTCTTTTTTCTTCTTCTTTCCTTCTTATTCAAGAATTCAAGAACTTTCATTTCATAGTTCTTCAATGGCGCCCAAGAGATGAGCGGTAAAAGAAGTGGCAACTCCTGCAGCGGAGGGTCCTTCTCCTCCTCTGGTCATCAAACGACCAATCGCCGGTAGGGATCTTTCCCTTTCGATTAGAGACTGCCGTCTCTCTTTTAAAGCCGATGTCTGGCTGTCTTTGGATGAACCCAAAAATGATCAAATTATGATTTGGTATTGTTAGGGGATCCATTTCCATGCCTTTCCCTTATTTTCTCGAACGGGAATTCAAGAACTGAAGAGTTCTTCTTTAAGCTTCTAGACGAAGCTATCCTTAGACTGCCTTCATCCTGTTGAACAACAGGATATGGATCTGTCCCTTCAATCATGGCCGCAAGGGATTAATGATAATTTTTGACCATAATGCCCTTTTGACGAAGTTAGTCCTCAGGGCTGTGCCGCCTTCTGCTCAAGCTTTTCGAAGCGAAGCTGACACTTGGACATTTCCTGCGAAATGCGAACTTGACTATGAGGCTAAGCTTTGTCGAAGCTATTGCCTTGCTAGCTTCGCTCAAAGGGCGAGGTTATGTCTTGGTGAAGCTTATGTCTTTGTGTTCGCTTGGCTGGTGAACTAATCATAATTCCTTTTTGCTTCTGCAGTGCACTATACTCCTGGTCCTTTGAACAATCTATTTGGGATGACCAGAGGAGCGGATGGCAATATCAGCCTGCAATTTCAAGGGCAGGCCTCTCTGTTTAGTGAGCGGAGTTCCGTCGTTCGAGACACGCTCATTCACGGTGGTGATCAATACACCACGAGGAGTATTTTGACTACGGCTCCCCTTAAAGATATTGACCGTCGAACTTATAGGAAGCCCGACTTCATGTTCGGGATGCCGCACCAGATCCTGATCACCAACTACTGGCAGGGGAAGGGCAATGGATTTCCAGTTGGATGGTGAGAAGTTCTACCTTCCGTCCAACAAGCGACATTTTTCTTTGTCTTCCTTCCAGTGCGTGACGCAGGCTCGGAAGATGTCGTGGAACGTGAGCCGGAGTACTGACTCTGTCCACATAGGAAAATTGATGCTTCAATCTACTGGTTATGCTAGAGCGGCCTCCTCGTTGCATAATTGGTCTACATCCTGGGAATGTGTCGCGAGAGATCCCAGTGGGAGAAAATCCTGCAGTGGCGCTGACCTTTGGCAACCAATTCTGCAAGGTCAATGGGAACTACCCAGCCATGACTTCAGGGCTCCAGGCTGGATTCACCCTCCGAAGGCATGGTGGAGGGATTAACTGTATACATCCTCGCTCATTTTGAGGAGGATCTGGAGAGGCTAAACCTTTATGAGGCCGTCAGAGCGACTTGCTACGACATTGAGATGAATGTGGCGTGCTTCTACGCCATCTTTGAATTGTATTGCCCAGCTTCAGGGACTTTCTTCACCCCTGTCGGTGAGTTGGGTATGGCCTTGCATGAGATGTGGGAAGTCTCTGCTCTGCCTTTTGGGTCTCTTCCCTATGAAGAATACTTCCCGTGCGAGACAGAATTGGCTCTTCTGGAGAAGTAGGAGCCTGCTTTGTTCGAGACCTACAGGGAGTTTAATGTGTCACTTGTACATTTGCTCCAGTATGCATGGGGGTAGTAAGGGAACTTCCTGTAGCTTGAAGAGCTGGGGAGATTACTTTTCCCAGATATGGAGAACACTCCTGAAGCGGCTCACTGTGGAGTTGCTGATGAAGACATCTTTGACCGGATGCAAAAGCACTCCCAGGGGATCTAGTTGTGAAGGAAGACGATGGTCCATATGAGAAGGGTGATGTCCTTCGGAGTTTCCATCATCAGGCTCGCCGGCCGATGTCCCGGAAGGCACTGCTGGCTGGCTTCTTGACAGTCTGGTTGAAGAGGTGCGTGGTACCGTCTTCATCGGGTGACGTCATTCACCCGAACGTCCTGCTGCCTGCTGTTCGTTTGGTTCATGGTTGTCCTCTGGGTCTTCTTCCAGCCATGGTGTGCTGTATCCAGAGAGGCCTTCGTGCATTAACGGAGGCTTTTTGCAGGCTGCCAGCAATGAAGCGTGGAAAGGGGGCCACTTCGCCTCGCGACGGTCCTAATCTCAGGATAGGTCTGCCGTATACTTATTTGATGGCGTGGTTCGCCTTGCATTGTCCTTCTTTGATTGAAGCTGGAGAGGACCCCCCGCAAGATGTTCGAATGGCGCTTCTCCGCCGATTCGAAGGATGCTCATGGCAGAAGACTTACGTGGCTGAGGCCCATAAATTAGTACGTCACTATGACGTCTATAGTCTCTTCCACTGTTTTTCCCGTATTCGGGGTGCAGGTTATGAGGAAGAGTTCAAAGATGCGGGGGAGGGGCAGTCGTCCCTGAACCGGGGAGTTTTTGAGTGGCTGGCCAGCATCCGGCCCTCACATTTATTATATAGAAGCGGGGACACCTGCTATTTGGAGCCTTATGTTCCAAGTCAGTTTGCTCGACAGTTTGGATATGACCAACTGTATGTGGGCAACCCAAATCTCAATTTGGCCTTCATGGGGAACCTCATTGACGGAGCCCGATCCTGGCGATTTTTCATTGCGGGCTGTACTGGGGGCGCGGCTGCGTACGGCGTTGAGGGCTCCCAATCTTCTAATGACCCTGTGCTTCTGCTGCCAGTGGTATGCAACTTCCAACTCCACACCTCTTGGATTCAATGCTAACAGTTCTGGTGTGAAGTAATTTCTCAGCGGCTAAAACAGAATGTCTCTAAGAGAAGGGAAGGTAAGAGGGTTCGCATCCCAGGCATGGAGGAATTCGTTGCTGTGGATGACAGCGAAGCCTCGGATGCGGAAAGTCCTCCTCGCTTCGAAGCGGAGGCAGGTGCCGAGACTCTTGCAGCCGGTTCTGGCGTGATGGGGACAGTTCCCCCAAGACATGTAGAAGAGGCAGAGAAGGAAGGTTCTGATGCCCCTCTCAGCGCAAACGGACAGGTGGGTCTCGTAGGAAACAGTTGGTAAAGAAAGCCCCGTCGCCAAGCTCCCACGGTCGTTGTAGAGGGCGAACCATCTGTGGCGCTTCCTCCTCTTGTCCCATTAATAGTTGAACCGTCGGTTGCTGAACCGACTACTGGTGAGGTTGCTCCGGACTTAGGTAAGATCAGTTTCGTCTTTGTAATATATCTTCCATGTGTTCCGGACCGCTCATTATCTGCTTCGTGATGTAAGAGCTGATGCGGTGACGAGCCCGAGAGCTGAGGCGGTCGGAGAACAAGGGGAACATTATGATCCTCTGTCCGCTTACAACGAGGGTGATGAGGCCGGCTATTTGCATCCTGGAGGAATCCGAAGGTGATGCAGCTGACGTTGGTCCTTCGGGCGCTGGGACTTTCAAAGGAAGTCCTATAGCGTCAAGCTCTTTTGGATGGTCCACGGATGATTCGACAAGCGAAAGCGGGCCGGCCATTCGTGTTTGACTCCGCAAAGGACTTTCAAATGGAACCCGTAGAGACTGATGCGGCTGCCAAGATGTTTGAGGCGACATCATCCTTTGGTATTGTTCCGACCTTTTGGCTTTTACTATTTATTGTGTCTTGCCTAAACACAATTTTGTTGCAGGTGTTCCGCCTCAAGGTGCGTCAACTTCAAGGGAACCAGAGGATCTTCCTGAGGGGTCAAGGGGTGACATGAGCACTTCGACCGCGGCGGATGCTGCTGTGTTGGACGCGTTGTATGGTGATCTGCCCCCCTTATCGGCCTGAGCTAGCCGAAAGAACAGAGGTTGAAGGGGTGGTAGTCCTAGAGGTGTCCTCACTCCCAACTATATCAACGAGTGAGGCGCCGTCAGTTATGCCAAGTGCAGAGCTGAGAGTGATTACAAGCCCTACTTCCCCAACTCTGGTGGTTGAGCCTGCTGTTCAGGAGATGGTCACTAGTCCTACCTCAGCGGTGGCTAGTGTACTGATTTCAATGAAGACTCCGCCGAGATCATTGATGACCTGTCATGCTGCTGCAGCCGTGTTCCCGCCGTTCCCTTCTACAGTGGTGTCAACCAGGCTGGTGGATTTTTCTGAGGCTGTCTGTCTACCAGAAGTGGCCGAGGTTGAAAATGATTTTATAGGTGACATAGTCGATAGCTTTTATAAAGGATTAGGCGATCCATCGATCTGGTCTAGAAAGGTTCGACTATGTCGTTCTCAACTTTAAAGGTGGTCCTCTCCCGCAGTATTGCAAGTATTCGGGACTTTGAAAGGTATCACCAGGCCACTGCCTTGGAACTCCTGGTATATCAATTTGAGAGGGACGTAGAGGAATGGCGCCGTCTTAGCCGCTCATACCTGGAGTCTTCGGTTAGTGAGCAGCTTGCACATCTTGTCGCTCAAATGTATGAAGCCCGTCTTGCTGCTCAAGAGGTTGCTAAGGCTATTTCTTTGACTTGAAATCCTTGGAGACAAGGAAAGTAGAGGTTGGGAATGCCATTGATGCCTCCACCAGTGCTCTTCTTGACGCTGAAGACAAAATTGGGAAGGCCAAGGAGATGATCAGGAAGACAAATCTTCTCTTATCCAGGGCTGAACCAGTGCGTCTTGAAAAGACTACGCGGCTTGAGCAGCTTAAGGCCCAGAGTGACGAACTCTCACGGCAAGAGTTAGCTCAGAGGGCAACCTTGATTGAGGTCGAAGCTCGTTTGGCCCAGACGACGAACTTTAATGAGGCTGAGCTGAGGTCGCAGGCGCTTATCCGTGCTGCTAATGATAGGAGGGCGAGGCTGGCTTCCCTTGAAGAGCGGATCAGATCTTATAATGTACGCCTGTAGGTCGCAATATATTTGCCTCCATGTATTCCATCCTTTTGGAATCAATGAAAATAATAATAATTTTTGTTTTGACTCCCCGTCGAATCTCCAAATTGTTCTACTTTCTGATTATCGGTTCCAAATTGTATTGGTGCCATTTGAGAGAATAGTCCTTTGCTGGATTGAATACTGAGACTTGGCAGTCTGTCAGTTCAGAGGTCGCGATGACATAACTGGTTGAGGAGCCACCAAGCTTCAAGGTTGGTGATACTTGTCTTTTGTAAATGTCAACAAGTATCGAGACCTGTCTTTTGTAAATGTTAACAGGGCTCAGAATTGAGACTTAGCTGTCTGTTGGTTCAGAGGTCGCAATAACATAACCGGTTGAGACGCCACCAAGCTCGAGGTCGGTGATACTTGTCTTTTGTAAATATCAACAAGTATCGAGACCTATCTTTTGTAAATGTCAACAGGGCTCGGGGTTGAGACTTGTCTTTTGTAAATGTCAACAAGCTCGAAATTGAGACTTGACTGTCTTTTGGTTCAGAGGTCGCAATGACATAACCCATTGAGACGCCACCAAGCTCAAGGTTGGTGATACTTGTCTTTTGTAAATGTCAACAAGTATCGAGACCTGTCTTTTGTAAATATCAACAGGGCTCGAAATTGAGACTTAGCTGTCTGCTGGTTCAGAGGTCGCAATGAGATAACCGGTTGAGACGCCACCAAGCTCAAGATTGGTGATACTTATCTTTTGTAAATGTCAATAAGTATCGAGACCTGTCTTTTGTAAATGTCATAGGGCTCGGAATTGAGACTTAGCTGTCTGCTGGTCAGAGGTCGCAATGACATAACCAGTTGAGACGCCACCAAGCTCAAGATTGGTGATACTTATCTTTTGTAAATGTCAATAAATATCGAGACCTGTCTTTTGTAAATGTCAACAGGGCTCGGATTGAGACTTAGCTGTCTGCTGGTTCAGAGGTCGCAATGACATAACCGGTTGAGACGCCACCAAGCTCAAGATTGGTGATACTTATCTTTTATAAATGTCAATAAGTATCGAGACCTGTCTTTTATAAATGTCAACAGGGCTCGGAATTGAGACTTAGCTGTCTGCTGGTTCAGAGGTCGCAATGACATACCCGGTTTTGAGACACCACAAGCTCAAGGTTGTAATGGCGTTTGGAAAAAGGTCTCGTTTTCACGGGGAGAAACGAGGAAATCACTGTCATAGGTTTAGTGTTAAGTAACAGCGAAATGTATATGTGGTCTTACCATTCTATGGATGAGAATTGGTAAGTGATTTTGGAGATCTCGTTTTCACAGGAGAGAAACGAGGGAATCACTATCATAGGCTTAGTGTTAATGTAACAGCGAAATGCATATGTGGCCTTACATTCTATGGATGAGAATTGGTAAGTTATTTTGGAGGTCTCGCTTGGAGGAAGAGAAAGGCTCTCTTTGTGTGTATTTTGAACACGAAGGTCATGATCAGAGGTGTAATGTTAACTTGATTATAAGAAGGATCATTAATCAGGGATAATACTTCTTCAAGAACTTGCCATTGACCGGCATCATGAGTAGGTCGCCATCTGAAGTCATAAGGCGGTATGCTCCGTTGAATAGACTGTTCTATGACAAACGGTCCTTCCCATTTAGGCTGAAATTTGCCTTTGGTCTTATGCGTCATAATCATCGGTCGTCTGACGGCTAAACCAGGTCTCCTTTCTGGAAGACCCTCTGTTTGACCTTCTTATTGAAGGCTCTTGAGATTCGAGCTTGATACAGCTCGATGTGTTGCTGAGCTTGTAGTCGCTTCTCATCTAGGGCTTCGAGCTCTGGAGGCGCAACCGATCATTGTCCTCTGATGTGCTCTTAGTGGTCAGAGCGACTCGTAATGACGGCACCTAATTTCCAACGGGATGACTGCTTCGCACCCATATACCAGGGGAAAAAGGCGTACTGCCTGTCGGTGTCCTAACCATGGTTCGGTAGGCCCAAAGAATTCACCAAGCTTTTCGTCCCAAATCTCGCTTGTTCGAGGAGACGAACTTCTTGAGTAGCTTGATGATCGTTTTGTTGAATGCTTCCGCCAAGCCATTAGCGGCAGGATTATAGGCAGTCGAAGCCACATTCTGAATTCGGTATTTATCGCAGAACCGATAGAATACTTGGCTTATGAATTGGGGACCGTTGTCGTGAATGATCCGCTTAGGGACACCAATCGATGGATGACATGGTGTTTGATGAAATTAACCACATTAGAGGTTTTGACTTCAACCAGTGGTATAGCCTCTGCCACTTTGAAAAGTAATCGGTTATTGCCAGGATAAACCGGTGACCTCTTGTCGAAGAGGGGCTGATTGGCCCTATGACATCTATTCCCCATGCTTCAAATGGCCATGAAGCAACAGTTAGGTGGAGCAACTCCGAAGGCTGGTGTATGAAGTCCGCATGAACTTGGCATGCTTTACACCTTCGTGCATATTGGATGGCATCGGCTATCATGGTTGGCCAATAGTATCCAAACCTATGCAACCTGTCTTTGAGTTTTGGACCGGCTGATGAGCTCCGCAAATGCCGTCGTGTGCTTCTTTAAGCACTTCCCGTGCCTCTGAATTGGAAAGGCAACGGAGGAGGACACCGTCATATGAACGACGGTAAAGTGTCTTCAGAGTTGGATCGTAGTAGAAACGGAGAGACCTTCGTCTGATAGATGCCGCTTCTTTAGGATCGTCTGGCAGCAGACCATGTAAAGCATAGTTGATGAGAGGAAATCGCCAATCTCTCGGCTCAAGATCCGTGGAGACATTATAGACTTCTCGAGTTCTTAACATATGCTTAGAGCATACAAGATGTCGAGTTGCCACTGTGAGGTGATACTCGGTGTCGGCTGGGAGGGCTAGTGTTGTTGCTAATACAGTAAGAGCGTCTGCCCTGGTATTCTGAGATCGAGACACATGCCCGATGTAGAAACCTTCAAATAGGTTAGCCAATTCGATGGCTGTATGGTAATAGGTACCAAATCCTCGTGGCGAACTTCATATTCGCCTTTAACCTGATTGATGATCAGTTTTGAATCGCCATAGGCTTCGAGGTAGCGTACCCCCATTCCATGGGCGAGCTGAAGGCTAATGAGCAGAGCATTATATTCCGCTATATTGTTGGAGCATGATTCCGTCAGGGAGAATGCTCTGGGAAGGACATGATTCTGTGGGGAGATAAACACAACTCCCACTCCGGCAATAATCTTGCCTTTAGGGCCCATTCGCGATGCTCCATCGAAGAACATCTGCCACACTTCCTCCTCTGAGGTTACATTGGAGTCGAAGACTTCATCTGGAATATCCTCGTGAAGTTTTGAATGTTCCGGAACTGGATGAGCAGCCAAGAACTCTGCAAGGGCCTGACCTTTAACCGCCTTCTGAGGGGTAAAGATCATGTCGTATTGAGACAAGAGAAGTGCCCACTTGGCCAATCTTGAATTCAGTGATCCTGGCTTTGTCATAAGGAGATGCAATGGGTTCACTCTGGAGATGACATGTATGGTTTGGCCGACCAAATAATGCCGCATCTTCTGAACAGCAAAGATGAGAGCTAAGCACTCTTTCTCGATAGGATTGTAGCGAGATTCTGCTCCTATGAGAGTTCTGCTCAGATAATAAATGGCTTGCTCGTGACAATTGTCATCCTTTTGAGCAAGGATGGCACCGAGAGAATAGTCCATAGCTTTTACATAAAGCAAGAATGGTTTCCCTGATGTAGGGGCCACTAAGACTGGAGGCTTTGTGAGGTACCTCTTGATGTCTTCATAAGCTTCCTGGCAAGCTTGATCCCATACGAAGGAAGCACCCTTTTTCATAAGTCGGGTGAGCGGTTGACAGCGGCCTGAGAGATTTGCGATGAATCTTCTGATATAAGCCAGTCTGCCTTGCAAGCCTCTAAGCTCTTTGAGATTCCTCGGTGGATGCATGCTTGAATGGCTTTGACTTTGTCTGGGTCAAGATGAATCCCTTTTGATGTAACAATAAACCCAAGGAACTTGCCACTTGACACTCCCAAGAAGGATTTTGTCGGATTCATTTTCAGCTGATGAGCCCGCATTATGTCGAACATCGTTCTCAAGTCATGAAGATGGTCATCTTTGCTGCGGCTTTTGACAGCAATGTCGTCGACATAAAATTCTACGATTTTCCGGAGATGATCGCGGAAGATCGTACTCATTGCCCGCTGGTAGGTTGCTCCAGCGTTCTTCAGTCCGAAGGGCATTACAGTGTAACAGTATACCCCCAATGGTGTACGGAATGAAGTATGCTTCTCGTCGTCGGGATACATCTTAATCTGGTTGTACCCTGAAAAGCCGTCCATGAAAGACATCCTTTCGAATCCACATGTATTGTCGATCATGACATCGGTGATGGGTAGCGGGAATTCATCTTTAGGACAGGCCATATTGAGATCACGGTAGTCGATGCAGACCCATATTTTCCTGTTCTTCTTGAGGACGGGGACGATGTTAGCTACCCAATCTGGATGTTGTTCCTCCCGGATGAAGCCACATTCCATGAGCTTGTGAACTTCGGCTTCAATAGCTTCCATAATGTTCGGGCGAAACCGACGTTGTTGCTGCTTGACTGGCTTGACGTCGGGCTTGATATTTAGACGGTGCACGACTACTTGTGGATCAAGTCCGGGCATGTCTTCGTAGCTCCATGCGAAGACGTCTATATACTCCTTTACGAGTATTATCAATTCTTCCTTTTCTGTAAGTGATAGGCTTTCACTTATAAAGATAGGCTTAGGGTAGTCTTGACTACCCAAGTTGACCTGCATCACCTTGTCTTCAGTAGGTGGTTCGCGCAATTCGAATCGCTTTTCCCATTGGAGGTCTAATTGCTGGGCCCATGGTTCCTCATCAGTAGCTTCTGCAGGCTCCAATTGACTGCTCGAAGTCATATTAATGGTGAGGTTTTTGAACATCATTCCCACACTGACGTCTGAGTCCCACTCGGAGGATGAGGCTGAATGTGATGGAATTGGTTCATGGTCTTTGGCTTGAACCGTTACCGACGATGTGGGTGTAACATATCCCAACCCCCTGTGTGTACTATCATAGTAATTTGCAGGCTTTCCTTTAGGCACAAAGTTCCGTATCAAACCGCGCCTTCCTTTTCCAAAATTCAGGCCTTCTCCATGCTTTAGGTCGTATCCCATTTTCTTCATAATATGGCGCGCAGGTTGCGCGTAATGAAAGAATTGTGGAGTATCTGGGTCTGAACTTGAATCTGCGGCCGTGGGTCCCGTGATTGGGTTCTACCGAAAATTATCGGTAACTGACCTTCTTTGGATGGCGGGATCACCAAGACGACTCCTTCTGCGGATTCCATGGGTGTGCTGGCTGCACTCGGCTTATGTAAGGGCATATGCAGAGAGCCATCTGTAATGGATTTAACCGTCCTAACACTCGCAGGATAATCAAAAGAAATATTATCATTAATTACCCATTCACCTTCATCCTCTGAAGGAGTATTACATTGGGGATTATTGAGACTGCTATAATTGGTTCACCAATCAGAATAGCTGGCATGCCTGCTTCGGATTCTGAATCCGCCTCATTGCCACTTTCATCATCGCCTGGCAATGGTTCTTCAGGTGTTTCACCGCCTCTTGATACAGGAGAGCGTCAGTGAAGTAATTTTTCACCCCTTTGAATGGCTATTTCTCAGCAAAGACAGTTCGTACTGTCGCGTCATCTTCAACATATTTGAAGCATTGGTGCAGAGTAGAAGGAATGATCCAGTTGGCATGGATCCATGGTCGTCCTAGCAACAGGTTATATGACGTGTCGGCATCAATGACATAGCATGTCACTTTTGACTTCAGGCTCCCGATTCTGCAACGGAGCCGGATTTTCCCAAGTGGGTGACTGCTCCCGACATTGAAACCGTATATTGTAGTGGTGGTTGCAGACAACCTATACAGCGGTATGCCGAGGAAGTAGAGAAGCCTTTTGGGGATAATGCTGAGTGCGGACCCCGGATTGACTTGTATTCTTTCAATGCACGTTGAACCGATATATCCGGTGTAGTACAGAGGTTGATCGTGCTTGTTGTCTTTGAGAAGCATATCTTCCGCCGTGAATGTAATGGCAGGCACCTTTGACTGTGTGTGATGACATTCTGGGCAAGGAGACTGAACGTCATCGTCAGGGACCTCTGGCATGCATGTCAGGAATGATTCTGAATTAGCCAGCGCATCCCTGAGTGCTTCTCTTGTCTCTTTTGAGAGACGAAGGAGCTCGTGTATTGTAATACGAGCTGGGATATTAGCCAGCTGGGCCAATATGTCAAAACGAAAGGGCATGTCAAGCCCTAATCCTGAAGGCTTCTTTAGGACTTGGTCAAATCGGACCTCTTTAGGCTTCTCTTTTCCCTTGGTTGGAATCGAAGCGGATGCTGGTACTTGTACTGACGTCATTTGCTGTTGTGTTTCGCCAGTAGCTTTCTCATACTGTTTTAAGTACGATTTTCCGGATCGAGTACTCGTCGGCTGAGGTACATCGGCCTGCGTTGTGCAAGCATGCCTTTCTCCTTCTGAATCACTGAGGGAAGCCAATGTAAGATTGCCGTCGTCTGGCAGGATGGAGATGACATTGCAAGATTTACCCTTTGACTTAGGCTTCTTTGAATCCCACTGCACGTCTTGGACGAGGTCTGAGTGTATCCACATGACTTCCTCTGTCTCCAATGTTAAGGGAACAAGACCCTTATTGTTTTGAGCTGTAGCCGGAGGATGCTTGACGTCCAACCGTGGCGTGGGGGCTGGATAGGTCCCGTTAGGAACTGTGACTTTTGGGGTTTTGCCAAACTCGAGGGTCACCATATTGGCGGTGACTTTCTTTTGCTCCGTCTTTAATGTCAGAACCCCGACATCAACCAAGGCTTGAATTCTATCTTTGAGAACATAGCACTTGTCGGTAGGATGATGAATCATCCTGTGATAGAGATAGTATTTGGGATCATTCGTGCGTCCTATCTCATTGGGACGCCGAGCATCTGGCAGCTTCATCTTATTCCCTTTGTGGAGCAGATGGAATATCGTGACCACCTGATTGTCTTTGAAGGAGTACTGTTTTGGAGGGAACTTAGGCTCCTGATTGTTGAAACCGCTCTTCTTGGCCTTTGACTGCACGTCCCCGGACAATTCCACAGACAGTCTCTTTCCCTTTGGCTTGAGAAGACTGCGGTAGGTCGCTACATCCTTTACTGTTCATACCCCATTTGCCTCTAGGGGTGGATGGTTCGAACTTTTTAGCCGACTTTTCGACTATCTCAGCTTGTTCGACCAATTCTTTCCAAGTGTGGGCCTTGACAGCCCCCATGCGAACTTCTACTTGGTCCAGTAAGTTGTGCCTACATGTCTGTAAGAGCATGGGTAGTGGCATCCCTGCTGGGCACATCAAGAATAAGTTCCTGAACCGTTCAATATAGTCACAGACATATTCGCCCTTCTTCTGTATGGTGGAGAGGAGCTTGTCCATGGTCACTTCGGTATCGTCCTCGTAGAAACGAGAGAGGAACTGGGTTTTCAGGTCGATCCAGGAATTGATAGAGCCCGGAGGGAGACTTTGGAACCAATCAAATGCCACCCCCTTTAAGGTGCCAATGAACAGCCTATCCATGATGGCGTCGTTGCTTATAACATTACCAGTCTGAGACCAGAAGTAGTAGATGTGCTTATTTGGTGAACTCTTACCATCATACGTATGCAACGTTGGTGGTTTGAACTTCGGTGGATATGGCACTGAATCCCACTCCAATGGGTAAGGACGGACTGCCCCCACTTTCTTTAATTCATCCCTCTGAGTTACGGATGCGATTTGAGCTTGGAGGCCTTTAAGGACTTTGGCGTCTAAGGAAGAACCCTCTTTGGATTTCTCCGTCTTTGGCTACTCATTGCTGAAATGTTCCTCCTAATCGTGATTGCTCCCGGCATCATTGTCATTCCGATTGCTGAGGAGTCAAGCAAGCATCTGTTGAATATTGTCCAGGGCCTCTTGCTGGGTTTTGGAAGTTTGCTCCTGAGCTTTTAGGCGCCGACGAAGGTCGTCGTCAGTGTTATCAGCCATATTGACTGATGCTTTGTCTGTTCGCCCTGAGCTAATTATCGCCGAAGAGGCGTACCCACTGTCTTCGTCTTCTTCATCCGATGGCTGGAGTGATTTCCTGGGCTCTGTCGAGGCTAGGGCCGTTGAGGAGGAAGGCTGTTCATAATTGTAGGGTATCGCCACCCTAGATCTGATGTTCCGGAAAACACCTTCTCCATGCACCAAGATTTCTCCTAAGCCTGGGCTGTAATCTGGATCTAGGGAGGTATAGGGGGTGTTGTCAGATGTTTTCTTCCCCTGCATAACTCTCGTCCTCTTCCGGTCATGTTGACGGATGCAGAGGATGGATCTCGCGATACGCTCCTTTGCGATGCTTTACCGGGTTTTGTACTGACAGCTGATGAAAAACTGATCGCCGACCTAGGGAGGTGGCGAAGATTGGTGCTAGCCGGCAATGGACCGAGTGGACTGTCACCAACTGACGTCCCACTTGTCGACAACAGGAAGAAGAGGTTTGTTCACTTGCCGACAATTCCCGCAAGTTAGGCCAAGTATGGCCTAAACGATCTGGTGTAGAAGCTCCTTTGGATAGCGCATAGGAGAATGTCTTGTTCCTTTTGTCCCTGCAGAAAGGATTAGCACTGAATGGTGCTTTAGTTCTAACTTCGCCAATAGGCGCGAACTTAGTGCTTGATGCACTGGAAAGCGGGGCACGCTGTGGTGCTTTACCCGCTATGCTGCTGTGAAGGGGATGGACCCGGTGAGTACGCTGAGGTACAGTAGCTTCGCTCATATGAATGAGGCTGGCACAATGCGTTGCTGCTCTTGAATTGGGTGATGGTATGATTGCCGTCGTGACTTCATGGTCGGTCGCATTGCTGGAGCAGAGAGGCATCTTGCCTTTTTCTTCGCGAGAGAGGCGCGGTTTCGGCGGAGCTACGCCTGAGGCTTCGGCCAGAGACTTCTGTTTAGGCCTCCACATCCGCTTTGGCAGAGGATACTTAGGTTCACAAGGAACCTGATTAGCCACACACGAGGCTGGAGGGTGTTGGCAGAATTCTGCTTCTGGTTTCTGTTCCGAAACCTTAGCCGTGGAGACCGTCCTATGCTTCCGTGCTCGAAGCATTAGGCCACCCCCAGAGAGGACTTCTTCAAATCTTCCTTGGTCGAATTGAACGACCAGGTTCTCAAAAGTGTTGGACTTGGACTGCGGGCGTGCTTCCTTGTTGCGCCAAAGAACCGTAGTAGGTTCGCAGAGAACCTTTTCTGTCTCCGCAGAGACTTTCCTTGAAGATTTAGCCAGAGAGGCTCTGGCTGCACTGACTTTTCTGAATTTAGAGTTAGACCCGAAGGTCTGTTCGTCGCATTGCGACACTCGATTCTCGGTAGTGGAGAATTTGTTCCCCAGCGGAGTCTTGTTTTCCATTGATTTGCAAAGGGGAAAACTTACAATAAAAAGGGTTTGAGGAGCTAAATTACAAGTATTCTTAAAAAGATTACAAGTAAATCTCCTCAGAGATTCTGGAGAAGTGCGCCGATAGGAGTCTGGTCAGCACGTGACCACTTTGTCCCTTTGACGAAGCGAGCGATGAGATTCCCTTCTCGCCTGGTTCGGGGAATCAGAGAATAGAAGGTTGGTAGAACCCTCTTGCTATTTCTCAAAACCGCCTTCAATTAGGAATTCCTTCTCGCCTGGCTTCGAAGATTCCTTGAGAAGAAGGTATTTAGGGTATCAGCACCCTGATTAGAGAAGCAATTCTCTATAAAGTCTCTGAATTCGAGAGCGCACGGTGCGTTGTGAAGAAGTCTCTGCTTATGGAGTCGTGAAGAAGTCTCTGCTTGTGGAGTCTTCTCTCTCTTTTCCTCTTCTTTTTTCCGTGTGCCCCTGGTGGGCTATTTATAGGGAGAGAAAGAGTATAATCGTCCCTTGAAGATATGGAAATAGATTGAATCAAATCTGTTTGAATCTGGAAAGTAGCCTTGCTGCGAGGCTAAGATCAGCTTCTGCGAAGCTAGAAATGGCAGGTCGGTTAATCCTCTTGATCTGTTTTGATCCTTTCCATATCGTTGGAGGATTTTCCCTGATCTTCTTACTCGTTTTAGAAGAGTCGAGAGATTGTGGCAATCAACTGCCAAATTTGATCTCCGATTTGATCTTAATTGGATTTGATCTGATTAGATCTGATCTCATCTGGAGATTTGATTGGTCAAAGGTTTGACCATAGCAGACTAACAGCGGCGATGCCCGCTTTGAACTCACAGCGGAGCTGGAGGCAGTATCTGGCGAAGTCAGAAGAAATCTCTTTGGCGGAGCTAGATGTCGTCTGCGGCGAAGCTACCGCATACCCTTTCTGTGTAATTGCGTGTGGTTTCAGGCGGAGCTAACTCTCTCTGCGAAGTTTCGCTTTAGCAGTTCAGGCGAAGCTATAAATTAACTTCCTGGCGGAGCTTTGAATGGCTTCAAGGCGAAGTTGGATGATCTTAGCCTCTTAGGCGAGGCTATCCCTTTGGGCTCATATAATGCTAAGTGCTAGCATCTTAGACCTGCTGAGGTCTGTTCAGAAATAATTCAGGTTCACTGTCTGCTTGCTGGATCAGTGGAGTCTAAGTTGCTTCCTTGTCCCTCGGAGATGGGTGAAAACTGGTCGTCAGCTTGTCTGTCACTTGTCTTTTGTAAATGTCAACAAGTTTAGACATTGTTCAGACCAATAAGAATCTTGTCTTTTTTAAGTGTCAACAAAAGGTAGTTCTGTAATTAAGGAACGTTCAATTAAACAGAAAACCTCCCACTTGATTTTCACCGACCTAACCGAGTGGACTAGTTGATCTTGATCTATTGATTTGTTGTCAGGACCAACATTCTTAAGACAATTATGATTAAAGTTGCTAACTTCTACTCTACTTGAATTGTAGAAAATAACTGATACTTATCAAGAGTGTATCAGTGGGGCTGAGTGTGTCGAACCAGACTGTGATGTCTGCTCTCCTTTCTATCCCGAAGGTGGGAGTATGAATCAAATGGATTCAGTAAGTTGTGTTCTAACTTTGGTATAAACTACCAAAATCATAGCACCTTACACTATTTAGTAGAATGAGATTGCTGAAAGAAAGAACATAATTTTAAAAGAGGTGATCAATTTCATGTTCATAAGTTCTGGATCACCACAGAACTTGTAGGGGAAGCCCTATTAACTATAAATCAGGTACCCCCCAAAAAAACTTAGTCTATTACATTTGAATTGTGTCATGGAAGCCTCCTTCCTACTGTTACCTCAAGATGTGGGGGTGCCTTGCAAATATACCAGCGCCAATAGCTAAGAAAGTTAAAACGGTGGACTTCATTTTCATAAGCTATAGCGCCAACAGTTTTTTGGTGCACAAATCAGAAATACTGAAAATTCATGTAATACATGATTCAAGAGATGTTGCGTTCTTTAAAGATATCTTTCCATATCAACGAAAAGAAACAAGACTTTTGGGAAAACATATAAAACAGCGTTCAGGGATGAAGGACTCAATGAACCTTCAGTTAATGCGAAAGTTGAACTGTCACGCCCCGCTTCCCAAAATACGCTGGAGCGGAGACGCGACGAGAGTCAGTGACACTTATAAGTAAGAAAAAATCTCACATATACACGCTAAGCCTTAAGTAACCCGAACAAGTTATAAAATCTACTATAATAAATCAAGATCACTGTAATACTACATATAGATGTCCACACATGATGTCATATAAATTAAGAACTGGAATAAAAGTAGAGTCTGATATATAGGGAATCTAAAGAATAATAACATGAGTAAGGAAGGCAAGAATACTAGAATCAAATAGAGAGAAAATCTTGGTCTTTGTGAAGCGTACGAGCTCATCAACACCTGATTAATGAAATAAAATATCCAATCTAGATGTGCAAATCCAGGATCGTCAGAAAGCGACCCAATGAGTATGTAAAAAGGGGGGGAAAGGTGCTCGTGCATATAATCAGTGTGCACATAATAATAACATGATAAATTGTAAATAAAAGATAACTGAATAATAACATGGATAAGTCTGTAAGTAAAAGAATATCACTGATAAAACAAAAAACTAATGTCAAGATGTGTAACCTAGCATATATCACTAATCTGGTTGGTTATTATTAACCTAACTTATGTAGTACTTAGCTGTGTCCCATACCACAACTATTTTTTCACATATTAAATAAGATTATCGTTATTGTAACTCCCTACAAATATAGTGCATGTGTTTGGAAGGGTACCGTGCATGTCCGATAACACGGTCTAACACCCTGGCGCTGAACCAAAAAAGCGGTGAGGCTCTAATAGCTGAAGACCACAACCCCACACGAAAAGACAACTAGTGTGGCGCGGTAATCCGACATAGCCCTAACAACTGACAATTAAATAACTAGGTAGTCAATACTACCTTGGTTCCCCATGGTGGAACCCACAACTTGGTATACGATAAGAAGTCCTTTCAAAATACACAACATGTATTATCAAGCAATTACCCCTTTTTCTGGGTTATGGTTTCTTTTATTAACAAGCAATGATATAAGTTATTAAAATGATACAGTGATCGGATATCTCCAACAATTGATAATGTCAATACTAACTGTTATCTGACAACTAACAACTGATATCTGACAACTGAATAACTGGCAACTAATAACTGACATTTGAATACTAGAAATATAGAGTCACTAGAAACAATAGTGCACTGATCACTGATGACTGATATTTATATCTGACAACTACTGTAAACTTTGAAGTATGAGATCAGCGATATCAATAAATCAATCTCACAATAACTTTATCTTACTGAATAACTGAATTAATTAAGATCATGAATACAGTCTACTGATTATCCTTGAATAAACTAGATCAACAATACCGAAATCATATCTAAAGAGAATATCCTCAAACAACTACAATCTAGAATAGTCTACATTTGATACTCGACACCAACAAACTCATCCATATCAATAATATGATCAGTAAATAAATCTCGAAATACTCACAATTATGAATCCAGCTACATCATCTTATCAGAACACTATTCAAAATCCTCTGTAAGAAATATAGACCTCAGGTCAACTCCAACTCTCACTTAATCTATGTACAAAATCAAATATCACGAAGATCATTTATGAGTTCAATCAACCAATAAATTTCTAATTCTATTACTATACTCAACCCTCATAGTCCAATTAAATTCTTATCTGAGTAATCACCAAATAAATAAATATCGAGTCTGATAAAACTCCACATAAAATATACATTTCTAATCACAATCACGAACCAATCATCTCAAGATCAATCCCATAGACAGACTAACGTACATTATAACTAGATCCGAATCCGAAAACAGTAATCATCTACACATGAAATGGTACGAGTAATATTTAAACGTATACTAACAACAGTAAATGAGGAAATAACATAAGAACAAGCACTCACATGAAATGATACAGTTTTGAATCCGAATAACCATCTGGTCTTCACGATACGAACCGATATGAACCTCCGAAACATCTCATAAGTCGGTCTTCAAATCGCCTGGCTAATAGGTCCATAGTGAACACCAATCTAAATCTCCTGTTATCGAGTTCAGATTGCATGAGCAAATTTATAATCGCTATACATGCAACCAAAACACATACAGAGAGAAATTTTATGTACACATACTGTTGGGTCCCGCTCTTATACCAAATGTAGGATCTATAATCAAATCAACACAACACTTGACAGGAAGGATTAATTGTTAAGCAAATAAGTAAACTTGCAAGTAAAGAAAACAAATATCAGAAAATGCAAACGCAAACAAAGAGATTTATCCTGGTTCGGTCCTTGTGACCTACATCCAGTCCCCAAGCCACCCGCTTGAGATTTTCCTTTAACCTTGATCTTGCCACCCAAATTAATACAACATGTACACCACTTGTCGAATCCCCTTCTCCAAATGTGTACACCTTCTCTTCCACCAAGAGAACACCTTTTACCTTTGTACAACTACTTCTTCAACCAAGAAGCCTCCCGTGTACAATGGTCACCTTGTACAACTTGCCTCTTCAACCAAGAAGCCTCCCGTGTACAAATGAACACTTTGAGAATTTACAACTCTTTTTCTATAGCCTTGGTACAGATGTGTATGTGGACAAGGTACTGTATAGGAAAAATGAACTTCAGAGAACTTCACTAATGGAATTGTCTTTTGGTGAAGAACAGAAGTTAGAAAATCAGTTTTCAGGTTTTCTGAAATTTGGCTTTTGAAAACTGAATGAAACTCTTGGCAATTGTCCTTTAGTATAACTTCCCTATTTATAGCTGTAGACTAGGGTAAGTTAGGGTAGTTATAGGACCAATTCAGATGATATGGACATTGGGAAACGTTGCCAAAAGGATCAGATAACAAAAACTGTCCAACAGTCAGAAACTGCCTATAGTCGACTAGGGTTCTGAGTTAGTCGACTAGACTAGGCAAAACTTCTACTATTAGTCGACTAGATTTAGCAAGTAGTCGACTAGGTATATGTCTGTTGGCAGAACAGGTTTCTGGATAACTACCTCAAGTCGACTGCAACTGCTTTATAGTCGACTGAGTCAAGGGATTAGTCGACTAGGTGTTTTCTATAAGTCGACTAGAAAATAGATTAGTCGACTTGGTTACTGTTTGGTCGACTAATTTGACAAATAGAGAGTTGGTCTGTTTCAGGACACAAAACTTAGTCGACTTGAACTTTGGGTAAGTCGACTAGACAACTGATTAGTCGACTTGATATTGGGATAAGTCGACTAACAGGACTATGTGTTGTAAGTTTGTATCAAGGCTTTTACATGCTATATCTTCTTTACAAACCACAACATCTCAACCCTCTTTGGCACAACTTGATCATGTCAGACTCTTGATTCGTCATGTGTAGAGCTCCAAATGAATTTGATCGTCACGAACGTCTTCATCGAAATAGGTTCCAACATTCTCCCCCTTTTTGATGACGACGCTTTGTGTGTGCATGTCCTCCCCCTGTAAAAAATATGTTATCTTTTCCTCCCCCTGCAGAAATGGGTTATAACAGATATAAAAATATTTTGTTTCTCCCCCTGCAACAAATATATTAGTACATATATATATAACTTTTATATGGTACCTGCAAAATAAACGTTAGTTGGTACCAAATATAAAAGATCATATCTAACCTTTAGGACTCCAAATCCATTTAGAATTTGGTTTCCACCTATTAGTATATACATAATTGCAAGAATCACATATATCATGCATGTATGAAGCAATATATGTATTTTTATCATAAATATTTAAATTCTTTGGAATCCATATAAACTTACTTTTCTTAGTCTTTCTTTTAAACACAAGAACTATATGGATTATAACATGAAGATTTTGCAATATATCTAATACCATGATTATCATGTGACAATTTCTGAAAAGATAATACAGCATTCAAATTTTCTTTTCCTTTATTAAACTTAGTCACATTTTGCATAAGATCTTCATATTTCTTCTTGAAAACTAACATATCTTTATCTAATATAAATATTCTATCATTCAAAGATTTAGTTTCCATTTTCAGAAAAATGTTTTCTTTTATAAACTTCTCATTTTCAGATTTCAAAGATGATATGACATTTTCAGTTTCATCTTATTGAGAATTTATAGAAGAACATTGTAATGCATAAACAAAATTTTCCTGTAAAAGTTTCTCATTTTCTTTTAACAAAAATCTGTTTTTCATTTTTTCATTTTTCAGATTCATAAATAACTCATTAAATGCATCAGAGAGTTCAGAAAACGATACCTCTTCATCTTCTATGGCCATGTAACATAAGTTAACATGTTCAGTGGATTCTTCTTCATCGGAAGATGAGGAATCACTATGTTCTGAAGATGCTTCGTAGTTCTTCTTCTTTCTGAACTTCTTACTCTTGTATTTTTCTTTCTTCTTGAGCAAAGGACAGTCCATCTTCATATGTTCTGGTTTATCACAATTGAAACATTTAAATTTACCTTTCTTAAGAAATTTTCTGAACTTCTTTGAAAGCATTGCCATCTCCTCTTCGTCATCATTGTCCGTGTCGGAAGATGTATGGAAGGCGAGTTCTTTCTTCTTTGAACGGTGTTGTCGTTCTTGGTCCTTCTTCCTTTCTTCTAACTGCACTTCGTATGCCATTAGATTATCGATTAGGTTTTCTAATGTCATAGTTGAGAGATCATTCGCCTCTTCAATGGCGGTTGTCTTCTTCTCCCATTCTGGTGTAAGTGCACGAAGGATCTTTCGAACTCTTTCGACTTGGGTGTAGTCCTTTCCAAGGGATGCAAGAGTATTGGTGATGTCGGTGAATCTTGTAACCATCTCGGATATGGTTTCATTCTCCTCCATTTTGAATAACTCAAACCTGTGGACAAGAACAGAAATTTTAGACTCCTTAACTTTACTAGTGCCTTCATGTGTTACATGAAGAGTATGCCAAATTTGATGTGCAGAAGTTGCTGTTGACACTCGGTTGAACTCTTCTTTGGTAAGGGCACAGAATAGAGCATTCATTACTTTGGCGTCAAGGTTGGCGTTCTTCTTTTAATCTTCACTCCAAGCGTTGTAGTTGGTTGTAGGCTTGGTGTACGTCGCTTCTACGATGTTCCAAAGGTCGTAGTTGATTGACTGCAAGTAGATCTTCATTCTACACTTCCAATAGTTGTAGTTGGTTCCGTCAAATAGCGGTGGACGTTGTGTAGAATGTCCTTCCTTGTATGGGGATGATGAAAACTCCGTTGCCATCCTTATTGTTGACTTTACCCGAGCTTGTACGCTGGTTCAGGGTATGCAGGGCTCTGATACCAATTGTTGGGTCCCGCTCTTATACCAAATGTAGGATCTATAATCAAATCAACACAACACTTGACAGGAAGGATTAATTGTTAAGCAAATAAGTAAACTTGCAAGTAAAGAAAACAAATCTCAGAAAATGAAAACGCAAACAAAGAAATTTATCCTGGTTCGGTCCTTGTGACCTACATCCAGTCCCCAAGCCACCCGCTTGAGATTTTCCTTTAACCTTGATCTTGCCACCCAAAATCAATACAACATGTACACCACTTGTCGAATCCCCTCCTCCAAATGTGTACACCTTCTCTTCCACCAAGAGAACACCTTTTACCTTTGTACAACTACTTCTTCAACCAAGAAGCCTCCCGTGTACAATGGTCACCTTGTACAACTTGCCTCTTCAACCAAGAAGCCTCCCGTGTACAAATGAACACTTTGAGAATTTACAACTCTTTTCCTATAGCCTTGGTACAGATGTGTATGTGGACAAGGTACTGTATAGGAAAAATGAACTTCAGAGAACTTCACTAATGGAATTGTCTTTTGGTGAAGAACAGAAGTTAGAAAATCAGTTTTCAGGTTTTCTGGAATTTGGCTTTTGAAAACTGAATGAAACTCTTGGCAATTGGCCTTTGGTATAACTTCCCTATTTATAGCTGTAGACTAGGGTAAGTTAGGGTAGTTATAGAACCAATTCAGATGATATGGACATTGGGAAACGTTGCCAAAAAGATCAGATAACAAAAACTGTCCAACAGTCAGAAACTGCCTATAGTCGACTAGGGTTCTGAGTTAGTCGACTAGACTAGGCAAAACTTCTACTATTAGTCAACTAGATTTAGCAAGTAGTCGACTACGTATATGTCTGTTGGCAGAACAGGTTTCTGGATAACTACCTCAAGTCGATTGCAACTGCTTTATAGTCGACTGAGTCAAGGGATTAGTCGACTAGGTGTTTTCTATAAGTCGACTAGACAATGGATTAGTCGACTTGGTTACTGTTTGGTCGACTAATTTGACAAACAGAGAGTTGGTCTATTTCAGGACACAAAACTTAGTCGACTTGAACTTTGGGTAAGTCGACTAGACAACTGATTAGTCGACTTGATATTGGGATAAGTCGACTAACAGGACTATGTATTGTAAGTTTGTATCAAGGCTTTTACATGCTATATCTTCTTTACAAACCACAACATCTCAACCCTCTTTGGCACAACTTGATCATGTCGGACTCTTGATTCGTCATGTGTAGAGCTCCAAATGAATTTGATCGTCACGAACGTCTTCATCGAAATAGGTTCCAACACATACATGTAAGCACCCAACACACCCTATACGCACATGCGTGTATACAATACACACAGATATAAATACAAAATGCAACTCATGCACGCATCCATGCATGCACATGCAAATAACACATACAATTACATTCTATAACACACATACACACACACACACACTCTCACTTACTAATGTACCGACACACATACACATAATAATACACACATATTAATATGCAGGCATTAATACATAATTAAACACATACACTCCAAAAATTTACAGAGAGGGAGAGAGAGGACTCTCATTGAGGGGGAAAAGCTCGGTGGTGATGGGCTGATGCTCGGGAGATGGTGAGCTCATCGGAGATTGGGCGGAGGCCGAGGAGGTGTGTGTTTTCCATTGATTTTGCAAAGGAAAAAACTTACAAAAAAGGGGTCGAGGAGCTAAATTACAAGTAACACAAAAGATTACAAGTACATCTCCTCTGAGATTCTGGAGAAGTGTGCCGATAGGAGTCTGGTCAGCGCGCGACCATTTTGTCCCTTTGACGATGCGATCGATAGGATTCCCTTCTCGCCTGTTTCGGAGAATCAGAGAACAGAAGGTTGGTAGAACCTTCTTGTTACTTCTCAAACTGCCTCCACTTAGGAATTCCTTCTCGCCTGGTTCCGGAGATTCCTTAAGAGGAAGATCTTAGGGTATTAGTACCCTGATTAGAGAAGCAGTTCTCTGAATTCTCTGAATTCTTAAAAGCGAGAGAATAGGTCTCTGTTTAGCTGTCTCTCTGTTTTTTTCAGCCTCCGTGTGTCTGTGCTCTTTGTGCCTTTGGTGGGCTATTTATAGGGAGAGCAGGGGTATAATTGTCCCTTGAAAATCTGGAAACAGATTAAGTCAATCTATTTAAATCTGGAAAGTAGCCTTGCTGCGAGGCTAGCATCAGCTTCTGCGAAGCTAGGAATAGCAGGTAGCGTTGATCTCCTGATCTGTTTTGATTCTTTCCATATAATTGAAAGATCTCCCCTGATCCTCTTACTTGTTTTAGGAGAGTCAAGAGATTATGGTAACTGCCAATTTGATCTCAGATTTGATCTTGATTAGATTTGACCTTGATCTTGAATTGATTTGATCTCATCTGGAGATTTAATTGGTCAAAGGTTGACCATCAAAGACCCGCAGCGGAGCTGCCGCGTTGAGCTCACAGCGGAGCTGGAAGGAGCATCTCGCGAAGCTACCGAACATCCTTCTGCGCGGTTGCGTATGGCTTCGAGCGAAGCTAACTCTCTGCAGAGTTTAACTGAGCACTTCAGGCGAAGCTGTAAGTTAGCTCCCTGATGGAGCTTTGAACGGCTCCAAGGCGAAGTTGGACAAACTTAGCCTCTCAGGCGAGGCTATCCCTTTGGGCTCATGTGATGCTAAGTGTTGAGCTAACCTAGCATCTTAGACCTGCTTAGGTCTCTTCAAAGACAATATGGGCTTACTTTCTGCTTCACTGGATCAGTAGAGTCCAAGTTGCTGCTTTGTCTCTCGGAGATGGGTACAGAACTGGTCGTCAGCTTGTCTGTCACTTATCTTTTGTAAATGTCAACAAGTTTAGACATTGTCCCGGCCAGTCAGGAATCTTGTCTTTTTTAAAGTGTCAACAAGATCCCCTTTAAAGTTTTCGAAAGTCTGCAATGGAATGGTTCAGACTTCAAAATACTTTGAATTGCTTTGATTGATAGTATGTGAAGTACGAACGTCGTCATAGTGGTTGAGTTCAGCTTCGCTTTCAACCCTGCTTCTAGATTGGAATAAGTTCGCCGAGAAATCGTGTAGATTCGCGACTCTGGGTAGCTTCGTATCTGGGTAGCTCCGTATCTGGGTAGCTCTGCGTCTGGGTCTCCCGGAGTAGATTCGCTTCAAATTGGTTTTGGAACGTCGTTCCTTTCCCGAGGCCAACAGCCTTTTGGCTAATTACGAGAAGAATTATTTCCTTTCCCGAAGTTGAAATAACTTCTCTTGCATAAACGAGGGAGATCATTCCTTCCTTGTGCATTTTCGAGGGAGACTATTCCCTTTCTCAAGGCTCAATAAATGCCTTAAATTCGCTCGCGCTTCCAAGCTTGGAGCAGCGGCGGTGTGATCAGGCCATGAGGCCTATAAATAGGACACTTGAAGTCCTGTGTAGAGAAGCAATCTGTTCATGACTTCTCCTGGTTTCAGAGAAGGATACTCAAATCTATGAAATAGTAGGGGTGCCCACTCTGGCATTAACCGGCCAAGAACTGGTGAGTCTCGGTCATCCAGAGACTTTACCAATGAACTAATGTCTTTAGGGAGTTTATCTCCCTTAATTTAGCTTTATCAGCTGCCTCAGGGATTGATTTCCCTTATTCTTCATTTTGTATCTGACTGATCTGCAGAGAAGGGCTTCAGTCCTATCTCCCAGCTTCCTAGCAAAGTTATCATTTTCGCTTGACCAAAGAAAGATCATTGCATGCTAGCCTGCTAAGTTCGCCACATAGGCAAGAATTGGGACTTAGTCTCTTCAAGTTTGAGCCAGTCTTGCCATATAGGTGGGGCTAAGACTGCGTCCCTCTGAATCAGTCTGGCTTAGCCATATAGGCGAGGTTAGGACTTGGCTTATGCTGAGCTAGCCCATCATCACTGTGCAAGCGAGGCTATTCTTCGCTTAACTGAAATCAATCCTTAAAGTGCAACTGAATCGGATATAAATTGCTTCGTCCCAAAGAATTTGCCTTGGCGCGCCATGCTATTTTTTTCTTTGTTTTACTGCTAACCTGTTTTCAGTTTGCATTGCAGTGAGCTATGCTCGCCAGTCTTTTGTTTTGATGAAGGAGACCAGAAAGTTGCCTCTTACTTTTCCAGTTGAAACTTTAAATCCTAAGTAGGAGGAACAAACTGGGGCAGCTGATGTGTGTTCCCAGAAGAGGTTGGCAGTCGCTTATCTGAGATGATCCACTTCAAGGCGGGGCTGGTAGTCGCTTATCTGAGATGATCCACTTCGGGAAAGCGGACGTCACCTGTAAGGTCTTGAATCCTTCCTTTGCCAATTTTCATCAAAGAAGATCCAGCTTTCTGGTGGCAACCGGTCCTTTGCCAATTTTCATCAAAGATGATCCAGCTCCTTGATGGCAAAATCTGCCATTATGCGAAAGATTACGGCCTTGTGTAGGAGGAAGGCCTTTCGTCCAGTTAGTTTCGCTTGGAAGTAGATATGACCACTTGTATGCCTTTGGGGCAATGATTTGGTTGTACGAAAGACTACTTTGATGTAGCCTCAATGTATCTTCCCTTTTGAATCAACAAAAGTTTATTTTGTGCTGTTTATCTGCTTTGTTTCTCCTTCTTTTTGACCTGAGAACACCTGGAGTGGACTAGCTTTAGTAAGTCCTTTCCTTGAAGGAATTAGAAGCTCTCAGCGGAGCTAAACTTTCGGCGAAGTTGGGGACCGATTTCCAAATAAGTCAGGAACCAGTTTCTGGCGAAGCAAGCACGAAATTTCCGCGAAGTTAGAGATGTGCTTTTAGCGGAGCTAAGGCATGTTTCTCAGCGAAGTTATTCATGCGTCGCGCTAAGTCATTACTAGACTCACGGCGAAGCTAGCCCTTAGTGGGGCTGAAGCAGCGCTTCTCGGGAAGGCGCTTTGGCGCCGTTTCAAATTAATTTGAAACGACTGTCTGCGCTCCTTTCGAGGAGGCGACATTTAGGCAATCATCAGCCTATAAAAGCCTGATCGGGTTGAAAGAGAAGGCACCACTTCTCTTTGAATTTTCAGAGCATTACAAGCCCTTTCTTCTTCTTTCTTCTTCGTTTGAGAATTCAAGAACTTCTTCAGTTCTCCAATGGCTCCCAAAAGATGAGCAGGAAAAGAGGTAGCAACCTCTACGACGGAGGGTCCTTCTCCTCCTCCGGTCATCGAATGACCTATCGCGGGTAGGGATCTTTCCCTTTTGACCAGAGATTTTCATCTCTCTTTTAAAGCCAATTTCTGGCTATCTTTCGATGAATCCAGAGCGATCAATCATGATCTCATGATCTTAGGGAGTTCAATTCCCTGAATTTCCCTTGGTTTCTTGACTGGGAATCTTAGAACCAAAGGGTCCCTTCTTCATGCTTCCAGGCGAAGCTATCCCTTAGGCGGTTCACATCCTATTGAATGATAGGATGCGAAGCTAACCTTTGGGGTGTAACTGAAAAGGACTTTAATGCCCTTAAAATAATCTTTAGGCAATAATACCTTTCTGACGAAGTTAGCCCCTGGGGCTTTGTCGCATTCTGTTGTTCGAGGTCAAGCTTCCAGAGCGAAGCTAACACTTGGATATTTTCCTGCATTCTGCCTTCGTGTGGAATGCGGAGTTACGCTGCAGCTGCGAAGCTAAGCTTCGGGGCGAAGCTATCATTTAGGCCAGCTTCGCTCGGAGAGCGAGGCTATGCCTTAACAAAAATTGCATTCTTATTTTAGCTCTTGTTTGGCTGATGAACTAATCATAGTTTCTCCTTATTCTTGCAGTACACTATACTCCTGGTCCTCTGAACAGTCTCTTTGGCACAACCAGGGGGCTAGATGGCAACGTCAGCCTGCAGTTTCAAGGGCAGGCTTCACTATTCAGCGAGCGAAGCGCTCCTGCTCTGGATGCACTTATTCATGGTGGGGATCAGCGCACCATGAGGAGCGTCTTAACTACTGCTCCCCTTGAAGATTCTGACCGAAGAATCTATCGAAAGCCCGGCTTCATGTTCGGAGATGCAGCGCCAGACAACGATCACCAGCTATTAGCCAGAGAGGGGCAGTGGATTTTCAAATTGGATGGTGAGAAGTACTATCTCCCATCTAGCAAGCGACATTTTCCCTTATCCTTCTTTCAATGCGTGATGAGGGCTCGAAAGATGCAGTGGCAAGTAACTCGGACTACTGACTCCGTTCATGTAGGGAAGTTGATAATTTCGTCTCCCGGTTACACAAGGGCGGGTCCTCCTCGCTGCATATTGGGTCTCCACCCTGGGAATGTACTTCCAGACATCCCAGTGGGAGAAAACCCCGCGGTGGCTCAGACCTTTGGAAATCAGTTCTTTAAAGTTTGTGGCAATTATCCAGCCACTGATTTCAGGACTCCAGGGTGAATTCACCCTCCCAAGGGATGGTGGAGGGACTTGACTCTATATGTCCTTGCTCATTTTGAGGAGGATCTGGAGAGGCTGGGACTTTATGAGGCCGTCAGGGCGACCTGTTATGGCATTCAGATGAGCGTAGCGAACTTCTACGCCATCTTTGAATTATACTGCCCGGCTACAGGGACCTTCTTCACCCCTGTTGGCGAATTGGGTATGGCTCTGCACGAGATGTGGGAAGTCTCTGCTCTGCCTTTGGGGTCTCTCCCATATGAAGAATATTTCCCGTGCGAGGCGGAATTGGCACTTCTGGAGAAGCAGGAGCCCGGTTTGCTTGAGACCTACCGGGAATTAATGTGTCACCTGTACATTTGTTCCAGCATGCATGAGAGCAGTAAGGGAACTTCATGCAGTTTGAAGAGCTGGGAAATTATTTGTTCCCCGACTTGGAAGTTACTCCTGAAGCGGCTTATTGTGGATTTGCAGATGAAGACATCTTTCGCCGGATGCAAGAGCATTCTCAAGGGGATTTGATTCTGGAAGAAGATGACGGACCCTATGAGAAAGGCGATATTCTTCGGAGTTTCCACCACCAGGCTCGTCGACCGACGTCCCGGAAGGCACTTCTGGCTGATTTTTTGACGGTCTGGTTGAAGAGATGTGTGGTGCCGTCTTTATCTGGCGATGTCATTCATCCAACTGTCTTATTTCCTGCCGTTCGTCTAGTCCATGGTCGTTCTCTTGGGCTTCTTCCAACCATGGTGTGCTGTATTCAAAGAGGCCTTCGTGCATTGACGGAGGCTTTCTGTAGGCCACCGAGGGAAAGGGGACTATCTTGCCTCGCGACGGACCAAACCCTAGAATAGGTCTGCCATATACTTATTTGATGGTATTGTTCGCCCTTCACTGCCCTTCCATCATCCAAACCAGAGAGGAGCCCCCAGAAGGTGTTCGAATGGCGCTTCTCCATCGATTCGAGGGGTGCTCGTGGTCGAAGACTTATGTGGCTGCGGTCCGTAAGCTGCTGTGCCGTCATGACGTCTATAGCCTTTTTCGATGCTTCCCCTACATTCGCGATGCGAGCTATGGTGAAGAATTCAAGGATGTGGGAGAAGGGCAGACGTCATTGAGTTGGGGAATCTTCGAGTGGCTGGTTAGTATCCGGCCATCACACTTGTTGTATAGAAGTGGGGACACCTGTTACCTGGAGCCCTATGTTCCGAGTCAGTTTTCTCGCCAGTTTGGGTATGGCCAACTGTATGTAGGCAATCCAAATAGCAGTCTGGCCTTCATGAGGAGTCTCATCGATGGAGCTCGTGCCTGACGGTTCTTCATTGCTGGCTGTACTGAGGCACGATTGTGTATGCCGCTAAGGACTCCGAACCTTCTGACGACCCTGGGATTCTGCCAGTGGTATAGAACTTCGAACTCCACACTCACTGGATTTTCTATTAATTCCTTTGGTGTGAAGTTAATCTCTCTGCGGCTGAAGCGGAAGGTCACTAAGAAGAGCGAGGGTAAAAGGGTCCGCGTTCCAGGCCTCCGGGAATTCATTGCCGTTGATGATAGCGAAGCCTCGGATGCAGGAAGTCCTCGCTTTGAAGCGGATACGGGTGCTGAAGCTCCAACAGCTACCTCTGGTGGGGTAGGCACGGCCCCCATAGAACATGTTGATATGGAAGAAGTGGAGGAAGAAGATGCTGACGTCCACTTCAAGCGAAAGCGGGAAGGTGGATCTCGTAGGAAGAGGGTAGTGAAGAAGCCTCGTCGCTACGCTCCTACGATTGTTGCAGAGGGCGAATTATCTACAGCGCCTCCTCCTCCGCCCCATTAGTCATTAAGTTGTCGGCTCCTAGGCCGACAACTGGTAAAGCTGCTCCGGACTCGGGTAAGATCGGCTCCATTCTTGTAATATACTTCTTATGTGTTCCATATAGCTCATTGTTTACTTTATGATTCAGGAACTGAGGCGGTGAGAAGCCCGAGAGTTGAGGCTACCGGAGAACAGGGGGAGCATTATGATCCCCTGTTCACTTATAGAGAAGGCGATGAAGCTGGCTATTTCGCCGTCTCGGAAGAGTCTGTAGATGATGCGGCTGATGTAGGTCCTTCGGGCGCTGGAACTTCAAAAGGAAGTCCCGTAGCTTCTAGCTCTTTTAGGTGGACCACGGAGGGTTCGACAAGTGAAGGTGGGCCGGCCATTTGTGTTGATTCTGCCAAAGATTTTTCAATGGAGCCTGTAGGGACTGATGCAGCCATCAGGACGATTGAGGCGACATCATCTTTTGGTACTGTTTTGACATTTTGACTCCTGCTATTTATTATGCCTTGCCTAAACAAAGTCTTGTTGTAGGTGTTCCGCCTTTGGGTGCATCGACTTCAAGAGAGCCAATCCGTCTTCCTGAGGGAATCAAGGGTGAAGTAAGAACTTCGATCGCGGCGGATGTTGTCGAGTTGGATGCTTTGTATCACGACCTGCCCTCTTATCATCCTGAACTGGCTAGAGGATGGGGATTGAGGGGACGGTAGTCATGGAACCAACCTCACTTCCAACTATGTCGATGAGTGAGATGCCATTAGTTTCGCCAATGCCGCCTATCTTGCCAAGTGCGGAGCTGAAGGTGATTACCAGTCCTACTTCTCCAACATTGGTGGTTGAGCTAACTCTCCCGGAAATAATCACTAGTCCTACCCCGGTTGTGGCTAGTGTACTGGTTTCAATGAGGACTCCTCCGAGATCACCGACGACCCCTCATGTTGCTGCATCCAGTGCTTCTATTATTTCTTCCATAGTTACACCGGTGAAGCCAGTGGGAACTCTGTCTTCATAGGCTGCTCGTTTGCCGGGAGTAATTGAGGCTGAGAATGAATTCGAAGCTGAGTTAGTCGACAGCTTTTATAAGAGCTTGAAGCGATCCATTGCTTTGGTCTTGAAGGGCTCGACTACCTCGTTCTCTGCTTTAAAGGTGGTCCTCTCCCGAAGCATTGACAGTATCCGAGACTTTGGAGGGGATGACCAGGCCGCCACGTTGGAGCTTCTGGTGGACAGACTCGAGAGGGATGTAGACGAATGGCGCCATCTTAGCCATTCAGATCTGGAGTCTTCAGTTAACGAACAGCTTGCGCATCTTGTTGCTCAGATGCATGAAGCTCATCTCGCCGCTCAAGAAGCTGCTAAGGCTATTTCTTCTAATTTGAAATCCTTAGAGACAAGGAAAGTAGAGCTCGGGGATGCATAGACGCTTCTAGCAGTGCTCTTCTTGATGCTGAGGATAAAATTGCAAAGACCAAGGAAATGATCAGGAAGGCTAATCTCCTTTTGTCCAAGGCTGAACCAGTGGGTCTTGAAGAGACTGCTCGGCTTGAACAGCTTAAGGCCCAGAATGACAAAGTCTTGCGGCAGGAGCTAGCACAGAGGGCAACTTTGGTTGAAATTGAGGCTCGCTTGGCCCAGACGGCGAGCTTTAATGAGGCCGAGTTGAGGTCGCAGGCACTTATCAGGGCTGCTGAAGAGAGGAAGACTAGGCTGGCCACTCTTAAAGAACAGATCAAGTCCTATGAGGCATCGTCATAGCTTGTAATATGTACATTCATGTATCCCTCTTTTGGAATCAATAAAAAGTGATTTTATTTTGACTCTCCCATTGCATTTCCAACTTGTTTTATCTTCTAAATTCTCGCTTTCAAGTTATATTGCAGCCATTTGAGAAAATAGTCCTTACTGGACTAAAAGATTAGACCTGGCTATCTGACGGTTCAGAGGTCGCAATGATGTAACCAATTAAGATGTCACCAAGCTCAAAATTTCGTCATATGATGACAAAGAAATAGTCCTTACCGGACTGAAGGATGAGACTTGGCTATATGCCGGTTCAGAGGTCGCAATGACGTAACCGATTGAGAAGCCACCAAGCTCAAAATTTTGTTGGGATTTGGAAGAAATTGTCAGAGGTATATTGTTAACGTGACAACCAGAAAAGTCCACCAAAGACTGAGTGGGACTCAGAAACTTACTGGGGAGCTAGGAAATGAATTCCATGGAAGATCATATGTCAGAGGTATAATGTTAACGTGACAAAAAGAACTTCGTAGAGATTCGGAAAGCAATTTGTCAGAGGTGTAATGTTAACTTAACAAAAAGATATGCATGCTAGAGGTATAATGTTAAACATAGCACGGAAAGATCTCGTTTTCATTGCGAAAATCGAGAGATCACTGTCATAGGTTTAATGTTAACTTAATAGCGAAATGGATGCCAGAGGTGCAGTGTTAAACATAGCATGAAAAGGTGTCGTTCTTACAGAGAAAAATAAGGAGATCACTGTCATAGGTTTAATGTTAACTTAACAGCGAAATGGATGCCAGAGGTGTAGTGTTAAACATATCATGAAAAGGTCTCGTTCTCACAGAGAAAAATGAGGAGATCACTGTCATAGGTTTAAGTTAACTTAACAGCGAAATGGATGCCAGAGGTGTAGTGTTAAACATAGCATGAAAAGGTCTCGTTCTCACTGAGAAAATCGAGGAGATCACTGTCATAGGTTTAATGTTAACTTAACAGCGAAATGGATGCCAGAGGTGTAGTGTTAAACATAGCATGAAAAGGTCTCGTTCTCACTGAGAAAAACGAGGAGATCACTATCATAGGTTTAATGTTAACTTAACAGCGAAATGGATGCCAGAGGTGTAGTGTTAAACATAGCATGAAAAGGTTTCGTTCTCACAGAGAAAAATGAGGAGATCACTGTCATAGGTTTAATGTTAAGTTAACAGCGAAATGGATGCCAGAGGTGTAATGTTAAACATAGCATGGAAAGGTCTCGTTCTTATTGAGAGAAACGAGGAGATCACTGTCATAGGTTTAATGTTAACTTAACAGCGAAATGGATGGAAAGATCTTTATATGTGGTCTTACCATTCCATGGATGAGAATTGGTAAGTGATTTTGGAAAGGGAATCAAATGGGAGCATGTCCCTTAGGATTTTTAGCAAATCCTCAGCTGTCAACGGGTTTGATATGCCTTTACCAACAACCGTTTGAGTCGGGCTAGCCATGCTATTCCCCTCAGCATGATGAGTTGTCGAGGACTTATGTTGGGCTTAAAGGCCAACATTTTCCTCTATTCTTAACCGTTAAAGGTGTTGGATCATTTAGTTAGTGCATGTGTAACCTTGATTCTTCTTTAAGGCGGCCAATGTATGATCAGCTTCCTACTGGTTTATGGTTGTATGATCTCGTTAGGAGGCAGAGAGGGGCGCTCCTTCTGCGTACCTTGGATTTGAAGGTCTTGATCAGAGGTGTAATATTAACTTGATCATGAGAAGGATCCTTAATCAAGGATAATACTTCCTTAAGAACTTGCCATTGATCGGCATCATAAGTAAATCACCATCTAAAGTCATAAGGCGATATGCTCCGTTTGAATAGACTGTTTCTATTACAAACGATCCCTCCCATTTAGGCTGAAATTTGCCTTTGGTTTTGTGCGTCATGATCATTGGTCGTCTGACGGCTAACACCAAATCTCCTTCTGGAAAACTCTTTATTTGACCTTCTTATTGAAGGCTTTTGAGATCCGAGTTTGATACAACTCGATGTGCTGCTGAGCTTATAACCGCTTCTCATTAAGGGCTTCGAGCTCTTGAAGACGCAACCGATCGTTGTCCTCTGATGTGATCTTAGTGATCAGAGCAACTCGTAATGACGGCATCTGGATTTCCAACGGTATGACTGCTTCACACCCGTACACCAGGGGAAAAGGCGTATTGCCTATCGGGATCCGAACCGTGGTTCAGTAGGATAAAGACATTCACCAAGCTTTTCGTCCCAATCTCGCTTATTCGAGGAGACGAACTTTTTGAGTAACTTGATGATCGTCTTGTTGAATGCTTCCACCAAGCCATTAGCGGTGGGATTATAGGCAGTTGAAGCCACATTCTGAATTCGGTATTTATCGCAGAATCGATAGAATATCTGGCTTATGAATTGGGGACCGTTATCATGGATGATCCGCCTAGGAACACCAAACCGATGGATGACTTGGTGTTTGATGAAATTAACCACATTAGAAGTTTTGACTTCAACCAGTGAAATGGCTTCTGCCCACTTTGAAAAGTAATCAGTTATCGCCAGGATAAACCGGTGACCTTTTGTTAAAGAGGGGCAGATTGGCCCTATGACATCGATTCCCCATGCTTCAAATGGTCATGAAGTAATAGTTGGGTGGAGCAACTCCGGAGGCTGGTGTATGAAGTCCGCATGAATTTGGCATGCTTTACACCTTCATGCATATTGGATGGCATCGGCTATCATGGTTGGCCAATAATATCCAAGCCTATGCAATCTGTCTTTAAGTTTTCGACCTAGCTGATGAGCTCCGCATATGCCGTCGTGTGCTTCTTTAAGCACTTTATGTGCCTCTGAATTAGAAAGGCAACGGAGGTGGACACCGTCATATGAACGACGGTAAAGTGTCTTCAGAGTTGGATCATAGTAAAAACGGAGAGACCTTCGTCTGATAGATGCCACTTCTTTGGGATTGTCTGGCAGCAGACCATGTAGAGCATAGTCAATGAAAGAAAATCGCCAATCTCTCGGCTCAAGATCCGTCGAGATATTATAGACCTCTCTGGTTCTTAACATATGTTTAGAACAGACAAGGTGTCGAGTCGCCACTGTAAGGTGATACTCAGTGTCGACTGGCAAGGCTAGTGTCATTGCTAATGCAGCAAGAGCATCCGCCTTAGTATTCTGAGATCGAGATACGTGCCCGATGTAGAAGCCATCAAAACAGATTAGCCATTTCGATGACTGTGTGATAATAAGGCACCAAATCCTCGTGACGGACCTCATATTCGCCTTTGACCTGATTGATAATCAGTTTTGAATCGCCGTAAGCCTCAAGGTAGCGTACCCCCATTCCGTGGGCGAGCTGAAGACCAATGAGTAGAGCATTATATTCCGCTACGTTGTTGGAGCTTGATTCCGTCAGAGAAAATGCTCTAGGAAGGACATGATTCTGTAGAGAAATAAATACAACCCCCACGCCGACAATGATCCTGCCTTTAGGGCCTATTCGTGATGCTCCATCGAAGAACATCTGCCAAACTTTATCCTCTGAGGTTACATTGGACTCGAAGACTTCATCTGGAATATCTTCATGAAGTTTTGAGTGTTCCGGAATTGGATGAGCAGCCAAGAACTCTGCAAGGGTCTGGCCTTTAACCGCCTTTTGAGGGATAAAGGTCATGTCGTATTGAGACAAAAGAAGCGCCCATTTAGCTAACTTGAATTCAATGATCCTGGCTTCGTCATGAGAAGACGCAAAGGATTCACTCTGGAGATGACATGTATGGTTTGGCCGACCAAATAATGTAGTGTCTTCTGAATGACAAAGACAAGAGCAGGGCACCAAGAGAATGGTCCATAGCTTTCACGTAAAGCAAGAATGGTTTCCTTGATGTGGGAGCTACTAAGACTGGAGGTTTTATGAGATATCTCTTGATATCCTCGTAAGCTTCCTGACAAGCTTGATCCCATACAAAGGAAGCACCCTTTTTCATGAGTCGGGTGAACGGTCTACAGCGACCTGAGAGATTTGCGATGAATCTTCTAATATGAGCCAGTCTACCTTGCAAGCCTCTAAGTTCTTTAAGATTCCTAGGTGGATGCATGTTCTGAATGGCTTTGACTTTGTCTGGGTCAAGATGAATTCCTTTGATGTAACAATAAACCCAAGGAACTTGCCACTCGAAACTGCCAAGAAGGATTTTGTCGGATTCATCTTTAGTTGATGAGCCCGCATTATATCGAACATCGTTCTCAATTCACGAAGATGGTCATTCTTATTGCGGCTTTTGACAGCAATGTCGTCGACATAACATTCTACCATTTTTCAGAGATGATCGCGAAAGATTGTACTCATTGCCCGCTGATAGGTTGCTCCGGCGTTCTTCAGTCCGAAGGGCATCACAGTGTAACAGTATACCCCCAAGGGTTTTCTGAACGAATTATGCTTCTCATCGTCAGGATACATCTTAATCTGATTGTACCCTGAAAAGCCGTCCATAAAAGACATTTTTTCGAATCAACAGGTATTGTCAATCATGACATCGGTGATGGGCAGTGGGAATTCATCTTTAGGACAAGCTGTGTTGAGATCATGGTAGTCGATGCAGATTCGTATTTTCCCATTCTTCTTAAAGACGGGAACAATATTAGCAACCCAATCTGGATGTTGTTCCTCCCGTATAAAGCCACATGTAATGAGCTTATGAACTTCGACTTCAATAGCCTCCATAATGTTCGTGCGAAACCGACGTTGTTGCTGCTTGACTGGCTTGGCGTCAGGTTTGATATTTAGACGATGCATGGCTACTTGTGGATCAAGTCCGGGCATGTCTTCGTAGTTCCATGCAAAAACATCTATATACTCCTTTGTGAGTATTATTAATTCTTCTCTTTCCATAAGTGATAAGCTCTCACTTATAAAGATGGGTTTAGGGTAATCTTGACTACCCAAGTTGACCTGCATCACCTTATCTTCAGTAGGTGGTTCACACTGTTCAAATCGCTTTTCCCATTAGAGATCTAATTGCTGAACCCATGGTTCCTCATTAGTAGCTTTCGCTGGCTCCAATTGACTGCTTGAAGTCATATTAACGGTGAGATTCTTGAACATCGTTCCCACACTGACATCTGAGTCCCACTCGGAGGAAGAAGCAGAATGTGATGGAATCGGTTCGCCATCCCTGCACCGAACCGTCGCTGGTGATGTGGGTGTAACGTATCCCAACCCTCTGCGTGTGTTATCATAGTAATTTGTAGGTTTCCCTCTCGGCACAAAGTTGCGCAGCAAACTACGTCTTCCTTTTCTGAAATTCAGGCCCTCTCTATGCTTTAGGTTGTACCCCATTTTCTTCATCATATGGCGCGCTGGTCGCGCATAATGAAAAAATTGTGGGGTATCTGAGTCTGAACTTGAATCTATGGCTGTGGACCCTCGTGGTTGGGCTTTACTGAAAATTATCAGTGACTGACCTTCTTTGGATGGAGGGACCACCAAAACGGCCCCTTCTATAGATTCCATGGGTGTCTCGGATGCACTTGGTCTAGGTAAAGGCATGTGCAGAGAGCTATCCGTAATGGATTCAAACAACCCAACACTCACAGGATAATCAAAGAAAATATTATCATTAATTACCCATTCGCCCTCATCTTCAGAAGGAGTGTTACATTGGAGATTATTAAGACATGCTATAATGGTTCACCAATTAAAATGGCTGGCATGTCTGCTTCAGATTCTGAATCCGCCTCATTGCCATTATCATCATCATCCGGCAATGATTCTTTCGATGTTTCACCGGTCTCTTGATATAGGAGAGCGTCAGTGAAGTAATTTTCCACCCCTTTGAATGGTTGCTTCTCAGCGAAGACAGTTCATACTGTTGCATCATCTTCAACATATTTGAAGCACTGGTGCAGAGTGGAGGGAATGATCCAGTTGGCGTGGATCCACGGTCGTCCCAGTAGCAAGTTGTATAATGTGTCAGCGTCAATGACATAGCACGTCACTTCTGACTTCAAGCTCCCGATTCGGCAACGGAGTCAAATTTTTCCAAGTGGATGACTACTCCTGGCATTAAAACCGTATATTATTGTAGTGGTTGCGGACAACCTATATAGTGGTATACCGAGGAAGTAGAGGAGCCTTTTGGGGATGATGCTGAGTGCAGACCCTGAATCAACCTGTACCCTTTCAATGCATGTTCAACCGATGTATCCGCTGTAGTACAGAGGTCGATCATGCTTGTTATCCTTGAGAAGCATATCTTTCGCTGTGAAGGTAATAGCAGGTACCTTTGATTGTACATGATGGCATTCAGGGTAAGAAGACTGAGCGTCATCGTTAGGGATTTCTGGCATATATGTCAGGAATGATTCTGAATTAGCTAGTGCATCTCTGAGTGCCTCTCTTGTCTCTTTTGAGAGACGAAGGAGCTCCTGTATGGTAATACGAGCCGGGATATTAGCCAGCTGGGCCAATATATCAAAACGAAAGGGCGTGTCAAGTCCTGGGCCTGAAGGCTTCTTCAGGACATGGTCGAACCGGACTTCCTTTGGCTTCTCATTTCCCTTGGTTGGAACCGAAGCGGATGCTGGTTCTTATACTGACGTCGTTTGCTATTGTGTCTCGTCAGTAGCTTTCTCATACTATTTTAAGTATGATTTTCCGGATCGAGTACCGTCGGCTGAGGTACATCAACCTGCGTCATGCAAGCGTGCTTTTCCCCTTCAGAATCGCTGAGAGAAGCTTATGTAAGATTGTCATCGTCTGGCAGGATGGGGATGACATTGCAAGATTTGCCCTTCGATTTGGACTTCTTTGAGTCCCATTGTTCGTCTTAGACAAGGTCTGGATGTATCCACATGATTTCTCCTGTCTCCAATGTCAAGGGAATAAGACCCTTATTTTCTTGAGTTTTAGCTGAAGGATGCTTGACTTCCAGCCGTGGTACAGGGATTGGATAAGTCCCGTCAGGAACTGTGACCTTTGGGGTTTTACCAAACTTGAGGGTCACTATGTTTGCAGTGACTTTCTTTTGCTCTGACTTCAATGTCAGGACTCGGCGTCGACTAAAGCTTGAATTCTGTCCTTGAGGACAAAGCACTTGTCGGTAGGATGGTGAATCATCCTATAAAAGAGACAGTATTTAGGATCGTTCGTGCGTCCTATTTCACTGGGGCGTCGAGCATCCGGCAGCTTCAATTTATTTCCTTTGTGGAGTAAATGGAATATTGTGACCACCTGATCGTCTTTGAAGGAGTATTATTTCGGAGGAAACTTAGACTCCTGATTATTGAAGCCGCTCTTATTGGCCTTCGACTGAACATCCCCTGACAATTCTACGGACATAGTCTCTTTCCCTTTGGCTTGAGAAGACTGTGCCATGTTGCCACGTCCTTTATTATTCATACTCCATTTGCCTTAGGGGTGGATGGTTCGAACTTTTAGCCGACTTTTCGGCTATCTCAGCTTGCTTGACCAGTTCTTTCCAAGTATGGGCTTTGACAGCCCCATGCGAACCTCTACTTGGTCTAAAAAGTTATGCCTGGATGTCTGTAAGAGCATGGGTAATGGCATCCCTACTGGGCACATCAAAGACAAGTTTCTGAACCGCTCAATGTAGTCACAGACAGATTCGCCCTTCTTCTGTACGGTAGAGAGGAGTTTGTCCATGGTTACCTTGATATCGTTCTCATAGAAACGAGAAAAGAATCAGGTTTCCAGGTCGATCCAGAAATTAACGGAACCCGGAGGGAGACTTCAGAACCAGTCAAATGCTACCCCCTTTAAGGTGCCAATGAACAGCCTAGCCATGATAGCATCATTGTCTATAACATTACCGATCTGAGACCGAAAATAGTAGATGTGCTGGTTTGGTGAGCTCTTACATCGTACGTATGTAACGTTGGTGGTTTGAACTTTGGTAGGTATGGTACTGAATCCCACTCCAGCGGGTAAGGACGGACTGCCCCTACTTTCTTTAATTCATCCCTCTGAGTTAGGGATGCGATTTGAGCTTGGATGCCTTTAAGGACTTCAGCGTCCAAAGAAGAACCCTCCTTCGACTTCTCCGTCCTTGGCTGTTCATTGCTAAGATGTTCTTCCTCATCATGGTTACTCCCGGTATCATTATTATTCTGGTTATTGAGGAGTTGAGTGAGTATTTGTTGAATGTTATCCAAAGCTTCTTGCTGGGTCTTGAAAGTTTGCTCCTGAGCTTCCAAACGTCGACGAAGGTCATCATTGCCGTTTTTAGCCATATTCACTGATACTCTGTCTGTTCGCACTGAGCTGACTGTCGCCGAAGAGGCATACCCATTGTCTTCATCCTCTTCATCAGACCATTGGACTAATCCTCTCCTTGGTTCTGGTGAGGTTACTGCAGTTGAGGAAGATGGTTGTTCATAACTGTAGGGTATTGCAACCCTAGATCTGGTGTTTCGAAAGACACCTTCTTCATGTACTAAGACTTCGCCCAAGTCTGGGCTATAATCTGGATCTGGGGAACTGTAGGGAGTGTCGTGGGACGCTCGTCTGCCCCTACGCGGCTCTCGTCCTCTTCCGATCATGTTAACGGATGCAGAGGGTAGATCTCGCGATACACTCCTTTTGCGATGTTTCACCGGGGCCTGCACCGACAGTCGATTAAAAACTGATCGTCGGCCTGGGGGAGTGGCGGGGATTGGTCCTAGCCGGCAATGGACTGAGTGGACTGTCACCAACTGACATCCCACTTATTGACAACGGGAGGGAGAATTTTGGAAAGATTCTGACTTCCCTTTGCTTGTCAAGATTCCCGCAAGTCAGACCCAGTTGGGCCTAAACGATCCAGCGCAGAGGCTCTGTTGGTTTGCGCATAAAACGATGTCCTGCTCTTTTTATCACTGCAGAGGTGATTAGCACTAAATAGTGCTTCAGCTTTAGCTTCGCGGCTAAGAACCTTGGGAATGTCCTTGGGTGTTGAAGCTGCATAAGCACCGCTGTCAACACTTAGGGACGATCCCTTAGCTCCGCTACAAAGCGCGAGCTTAGCGCTTGATGGACTGGGGAGCGAAGCACGCTGTGGTGCTTTTTCCGCTATGTTGTTGCGAAGGTGATTAGCCTTAGATAGTGCTTTGGCTCTAAATTCGCGGCTAAAAGCTTTGGAAACGCCCTTGGGCGCTGAAGCTGCATAAGCACCGCTATCAGCACTTAGGGACAATCTCTTAGCTTCGCTGCGAAGAGCGAGCTTAGTACTTGAAGAACCGGGGAACGAAGTACACTGTGGTGCTTTGGTTCCAGCTTCGCGGCTATGAACATCATGTGTACCCTGAGTACAGTAGCTTCGCTCATGAGAACGAGGCTGGCGCAAGGAGTTACTGCTCCTGAATTAAGCGAAGACATGGTCGTCGTGACTTCAAGGCCTCCACATCTGTTTTGATAAAGGAGACCTAGGTTCGCAGGGAACCTGACTAGCCACACGCGAGGCTTAGGGGTGTTGAAAGGATTCTGCTTTCGATTTCTGCTCCGAAACTTTGGCCATGGAGACCTTTCTATGCTTCCGTGCATGGAACATTAGACCACCTCCAGAGAGGAGTTCTTCGAATTTTTCTTGGTCGAAGTGAACGACTAGGTTCTCGAAGGTGACAGGCTGGAGATTCTGACCCTTGCATTGTGGGCCTGCTTCCTGTTGTGCCAGAGGACTGTGGTAGGCTCGCAGAGAGCCTCATATGTCTCCACAGAGACTTGCTTGAAGATTTAGCCAGAGGGGCTCTGGCCACACCGGCTTTCTTGAATTCAGAGATAGACCCGAAGGTCTGTTGTCGCATTGCGACACTTGATTCTCAATAGTGGAGAAATCAGTCCCCAGCGGAGTCGCCATCTTGTTTTCCATTGATTTTGCAAAGGGGAAAACTTACAAAAAAGGGGTCGAGGAGCTAAATTACAAGTAACACAAAAGATTACAAGTAGATCTCCTCTGAGATTCTGGAGAAGTATGTCGATAGGAGTCTGGTCAGCGCGCGACCACTTTGTCCCTTTGATGATGCGATCGATAGGATTCCCTCTCGCCTAGTTCGGGGAATCGGAGAACAGAAGGTTGGTAGAACCTTCTTGCTACTTCTCAAACTGCCTCCACTTAGGAATTCTTTCTCGCCTGGTTCTGGAGATTTCTTGAGAGGAAGATCTTAGGGTATCAGTACCCTGATTAGAGAAGCAGTTTTCTGAATTCTCTGAATTCTTGGAAGCGAGAGAATAGGTCTCTGTTTAGCCGTCTCTCTGTTTTTTCAGCCTCCGTGTGTCTGTGCTCCTTGTGCCTTTGGTGAGCTATTTATAGGGAGAGCAGGGGTATAATTGTCCCTTGAAAATCTGAAAACAGATTGAGTCAATCTGTTTAAATCTGGAAAGTAGCCTTGCTGCGAGGCTAGCATCAGCTTCTGTGAAGTTAGGAATAGCAAGTAGCGTTGATCTCCTGATCTGTTTTGATTATTTCCATATAATTGGAATATCTCCCCTGATCCTCTTACTTGTTTTAGGAGAGTCAAGAGATTATGGCAAGTAACTGTCAAATTTGATCTCAGATTTGATCTTGATTAGATTTGATTTTGATCTTGAATTGATTTGATCTCATCTGGAGATTTAATTGGTCAAAGGTTGACCATCAAAGACCCGCAGCGGAGCTGCCGCGTTGAGCTCTCAACGGAGCTGGAAGGAGCATCTGGCGAAGCTACGAACATCCTTCTGCGCGGTTGCGTATGGCTTCGAGCGAAGCTAACTCTCTGCGGAGTTTAACTGAGCACTTCAGGCGAAGCTGTAACCTTGATGGAGCTTTGAACGGCTCCAAGGCGAAGTTGGACAAACTTAGCCTCTTAGGCGAGGCTATCCCTTTGGGCTCATGTGATGCTAAGTGTTGAGCTAACCTAGCATCTTAGACCTGCTTAGGTCTCTTCAAAGACAATCTGGGCTTACTATCTGCTTCACTGGATCAGTAGAGTCCAAGTTGCTGCTTTGTCCCTCGGAGATGGGCACATAAACTGGTCGTCAGCTTGTTTGTCACTTTGTCTTTTGTAAATGTCAACAAGTTTAGACATTGTCCCGGCCAGTCCGGAATCTTGTCTTTTTAAAAGTGTCAACAGTGTGGTGCTCGACTCCAGGCTGCCATGGATGCAGCGGAGTTCGCGTGGGGCACGACGGATGGTCGACGGGGCTCCATGGGCGGGGAGGAAGGTTGTGTGCTCTGTCGTGGGGAGATCTCAACTGGTGGTTGATGTGTGGCTGGCAAGAGGGGAGATGGGGTTCAGCTGGTGGTGTGCTCGACCGGTGGGGGAGGGCTGGGGTGCCATGGCTATGGCCTAGGGGGATCGGCAGGCCAGGGGAGAAGGTGGTCTTGCAGTTTGCAGGTGAAGGGGGTTAGGGCTCAGTGTGCTTGCCCGTGCTGGAGATCAGCCAAGCATGAAGGACGGCTACGGATGGCGCGACTCGCCAGAGAAGAGGGGGAGGTTGCCGTGGAGGAGAATCCCAGAGGTAGTGGTGCTTGCGGCCTTGATGGCAAACGTCGAGGAGGGCTCCGGTGCGGCTCGCGAAGGCTCATGGAGAGGAGATGCGCACTCCGGCGAGGGGAGGAGGCACGGGCTACTGAGGCCCATGGAAGCGATGAAGGGGAGATGGCGGTTGTGAAGAAGAAAAGAATTAAGAGGGTTAGGTTAGGGTTAGGGTTGATATAAGAATATATATAGGAATTGATAATGGTATTGGGTTATTAGATATGGAATTAGGATAATGAATAGGGTTTAGGCTTATTGGTTTGGATATTAGGTATAGATAATGGGTTGGGTTGATGGGTAATGGGTATGGATTATAGGGATTAGGATTAATAGGTAAGAAGAAGAAGAATAATAATACACAACGCCACATAAATAACAATAATACTTAATAACATAAATAACAATATTAATAATGATAATTAATAGTAACAATAACAATAGTAATGATAATTAGCAACTACCACTAATATTAATAGTAATATTAAAATAAAAAAAATGAAATAATACTAACACTAATAATAATTAATAATAACTATAATAACAACAATAAAAATATTAATAATATTAATAATGATAAACTCTAATAATATTAATTAATAAATAAAATAATTATAATGAAAGAATAGCAGTAACAATTACTACAAAATACTAAACAAATAATAAAAATGATAGTAATAGAAATAATAGCAATTAATAATTAAAAATATTAATAAATGATAATATTTATCATTAATAATTAGAATCATAATTATAATTAAAGTAATATTTGTAATAATTACTAATAATTATAGTAACAATAATATTAATAGTAATTCATAATAATAGCAATAATAAATAATAATAACAATAACAATAATATTAACAACAACAACAATACTAATACTTCTGGTAAAATAGAAACAATAGAAAGTGATAATTAAAAATGTTAATAAATAATAATAGTAATAATATATAACCAAAATTAATATTTATATCTCAAAATAATTTGTATCAATAATAATAATAGTCATGAATCAAGTTAAATATAATAATAAAAAAATAAGTAAAGCAAATTAATTACTTAGAAAAATTAAAAACACAGTTTTATTAATTAGGGATATATTACATGAATCAAGAAAAAGTCAAAGATCAATAATGTCAAAATCATTTGGTCTCATAGCATATGTGATTGAAAGCGAGCCTTAAACATTTAAGGAGGCTACGCTTACCCCAGAAGAATAAATATGAAAAAGAAGCTGAATGAGGCTCCTAAACAGTAGCATGAAGAGTTCGATGGTGTCATGATCAAGAATGGATTCACTATCAACGAATGCGACAAGTTTGTTTATACTAAATAGTTGGAAATACACATATCATCGTATGTCTCTATGTAGAGTGCATGTTGATACTCGGGACTAATATTGAAGTTATTTAAATTTACTAAAAGGATATTATTAACAACTTGATATAAAGGATCTGAGTGTTGCAGATGTAATTTTAGAAATTAAAATTACTAGAAAACCAGATGAAATCAATCTATCTCAGAGCTACATTACATGGACAAGATGATAGAAAGATCAAGAAACATGGGATCAAAGGGATTATAAAATTATTTTCTCCTACACATCCACCTTCACAAAAATACAAAAAACTAAAAAGCAACAGTTGGAGTATTCTCAAATCATCGGCAGTCTAATGAATTAGACTAGACCTGATATATATCTTAAGTTGTAAGCAAATTGAGCAGATACACTAGTTATCCTAGTGATGATCATTAGACTATCCTACTATGAGTAGTAGACTACGTATCAATACCAAAGAATATGTCTTGAGATATTAGAAGTATCAACTGTACTTGAAGATACAACGATGCAAATTAGATTGCAGATTTTGAAGAATCAAATCAGCCAGCTGATACATCTTTACTCTCAGAGGTGCGATGGTATCTTGAAAACCTCCAAACAAACTTGCAAGCCCATTCACAATGGAATTGAAATTATAGCCTTTGATAAGGCTGGAGAGAAAACATAGAATGGCTTTGATAATTTTGGAGAATATTCCACTGTGGCCTAAACCAGTGCCCACCATATGTATTCACTACGATAATCAAGCAACGCTATTTAGGGCATGAAATTTTGTATAATAATGATAAGTTAGACACATTCATCGTAGATATAATACTGTAGGCAGTTGCTCTCAAATGGAGTTATTTCTATTGACTTTGTATCGTCAAAGAATAACCTAGCGGATTTATTTACTAAAGGTTTGAGTGTAGAGCTTATAAACTGGACATCGAGGGGAATGAGACTAAAAGTCTAACCATACGAGTCAGCTTAATGAAAATCTCACTTAGTGACTGGAGATCCCTCGGACTAAGTTCAAGAGAAAAAACTAGTTATGATTGACTCTGCCAGTAAGCATTAGGAGCTGACTCTAACCCATTCCTTTGGTGAACCAAGTGCTTTTACAAGTGATTTTAGGATAAGCGCAAGGCTTTTAATGATACCTATATCTGTTATTAAAATAAGTGGGGGTAGAGTCGACTACTCTTAATAGGACGATCACCTATATGAATGTAGAGCTGGGTCGATTCTTTGGGAGTCTCTATGGAGGCTATGATTCCTAAAGATACTCTATAAAATCAAGAATGTCTAGGACCAAAATAGAAACAATCGAGAAACTAAAATTGATTTTGAAAAGTTACTATGTGAGGCCTGTTGACTTGGCTTACATAAAAAAACAACGATAGTTCAAGACCTAGTTCACTGATGGCCAGTAGAGTAAGTCGATAAGACTTTCGCTATGGAAGGTTCAAGACCTAGTTCACTATCTTGATACAGTTTCTTTTCTAAAATAAACTTTACTATAAAGTCAGTCTCATAGTGTGTATATTTCTTGAATCTCTATCATTGTGGGGATTGTTGAAAACTTATAATTAACAAAGTGAGTTTTTAGGGAAATTTGAGCTAAATTTTAGGCGACATGTTGCTCGGTATGCGTGAGAGATGGTTGAAATGTGTTCTTATTCTATTGGCGATGAACATAGTATATTCACATGTTCAATTCCATTTCAAAATGAATGAGATATTTCTAGTTGCAAGCTGACCTAGAACAAGAGCTAAATGGACCAAAAAGAGTAAAAACTCCTCATTCTGATATGAAAGTGGTATGCGAATAGTTGTATTTGTTTGACAAAGGGGACATGTCTATTCAGAACGGTTGCGCCCATTCAACCGTATAAATATATCTATCGGGGATAACCCATTTTACCCGAGTGGATGTGTCTATTCAAAAAGGATGCACTCGTTCCAACTGACCAGATGTGTCTGTTTGGAAGAGTTGCATACGTTACAACCGAAAGGTTTCCTCCGATTCCTTTATAAAGGGTAGAATACAACTCCGAAGAAAGAACCAAAATAACTCAGAATTCAATTTCCTTCATCTCCTCTCTGAATAAAAGGTCTATTCAGACAAAAATTCTCTTTAGAATTTTTATAGTCCTTTGGTCCGTTTCAACTTCTTGTCAAGTGAAAGGTACGGATCAACTTTGATTCGACTGTACGTGATTTTGCAAAGTGTTGCGCAAAACACGTGAAGGAGTGTTGTATCTTGAAAGACCAGCGTTCATTATCCTGTATGCACGTAGTGGGGGGGACGTAATTCTCTTAAAGAGATTTGTTTTTTTGCGTACCTCACTCCAAAAATCGGTTCTTACTCTGTTACTTTGTCTGTTATACTAACTTTAGTTTTGCACGAATTATCGTTAATAAATATATATCTTGCATAAATATCGATTGTGAAATTATTGAATTCTAATATATTCTTGTCTATTGAACTAACACTTTTATTTCAGGGATTATGTTGAATAAAGTATTCATACTGGAATATTTATTTTAATAAATATAAATGTTAGATAAATTATTTTGAATTATTTATCTTGTTGATTTATTACTAATACGAGACTAACTAAACACTAGTTGATTAGTGTCTAAGAAAGAGATTTGAAAGGTGGTTCTCTAATTAAGGAACATTCAATTGAACAAAAAATCTCCCACCTAATTTTCACCGACCTCGCCGATTGGGACCGGTGATCTTGATCTCTTGATTTGAACATAAGTTCTATTATCTCTGGAATTTAAACAATCTTCTAGAGTTATAAACATTTAATTTAAAATAAAATACAGTAAATTAAGAAGTTTATTGTTTTTGCGGTATATTGCATGCAGCAAAAGAAACGTCAGGTTATTTCTCTCTTTGCCGGAGGTATCTATAATTAAGTGAAACTTTAGTATTTGTTTATAATTTAGCCTTAAAAAAACAATTAAAAAGAGTTACAAAACATAACAGTTTAGATATAAAAATTGAAAAAAGTCAATAAAAAATGCTGTGGAGATTCAAATTGACTTGATTAAGAGCCATAGGCAAGATTTTCATTCAGATGGGCCACAAACTAAAAATTCTCCTAAAAGAAAAGAAAAAAAAAACTAATTGACGTTATCAACATGAAATAAAATGTCCAAAGGTGATGGACTTTTCATAAAGATTAAACTCTTTGACCAAGCGTAAAAAAATTCCTTTGAAGAGTTGAGTATTTTTTTCCCATAATGTTTTTGGTGATAGGAATCAACAGTGCATCGGGACATCCCAATTATACTGACACCTCCTTGGCACCCACCTTCATCATTTAGCCCATTCCAAACATATTATAATATCAAATAAAAATCAGTACATAAGAGTTCAATTAAAACGAAAATCAACAAAACTTAAAAACTAAGACTATCATCGCAGATAAAAGCAGAACAAAAAAATTGGAGCAGTCCACTACTAAGTAGAAGCGACAAATGTTAGGAGTCGTGGTCTCCAAAAAAATCCCGAATATCTTCTCGATATATATGACTAATGCAAAGTCTATCTGAGTAAGATAACCCAAAAACCTCTCAAATAGGGCTTCGCTCCTCCAAACGATCCGAAGAGAGCGTGAACGAAGAAGATCCACCAAGTAAGCTGAGTCGCTCTTAATCACAGCCTCAAATTAAAAGATCAAGCATACTCAATGTGTGGACAATAGCAGCCAGCTCATCTTCAGAAGCCAAAGCAAATACTAAGGGGAATAGTGAAGTAGCCCTTGACGAAGCCTCTAGATGTACGGAAACGCTAGACCAACTAGCAAGACCCGGGCCTCCAAAAGCTACCTATCCGTATTGACCTTAAGCCAACCAATCCAGAGGGGGAGAGCGCCAAATAACTCCAAATTACGTGGGGCCTTAGTCGGATGGCTATCCACCTGAAGTCTTCACAAAGTCAGGAGCTTATCGATAAAATTCTGCATCGTGCGAGTTTGGAATGAATTTGTTTCATAAATGGAACATCAAATGAAAGCAAGAGCCTCTGTAAAAAAAATTCCCGGCATCCCAAAATGTAACATGATTGTCTCGACTTATCTTTATTTTTTGTGAATTGTTGATTAGGTTGTAAAGTTACATTGAGATACTCAGAAGAAATCTACATACATATCACAGTCATATATCTATATTATTTAAAAAAGCACAGTTTTAAAATATTTCAAAAAGATTCTATTTATCAATTTTGGCCTTTTTGCAGAACTTTTTCCATTGTCATAAAAAACTTTAAAAAAGCTTTAAAACAAGGCTATTTAAGTAATTAAAAAAAAAATCTCTCTTAAATCACATAAAAAAAAATTCCCTTTCTTTTATTTTTTATTTCAAATCAATAGATAACCAATTACTCCTATATATTGGTGCTATCTGAATATAACTAATCTTTTTGTCTTTCACATCTATAATCTCTTTTCTCTTTTCTTTTATATCCTAAAGCATTAGTCTCTCTCTCTCTATCTATCTCCTCATTCCTAAAGCCTCTCGAACTAAATACCTATATCTATTTTTAGTTGAAATACTTGTTGAAACCACAATAGCAATCAAGCTATGACATCAACTATATGCACCCAAGACCGTAAATTGACGTTGCGTAACCATAACAATATGTAATACTTGCCAAAAAAAAACTAGTAAAGAAAGTAGCAATACCTAAACAAGAGAAATAACACGAGGATTTAACGTGATTTGGCTAAACCCGGCCTATGCTCACAGGAGAAAAGTTGAGAGAGTTTATTAATAAACTTGGTACAAGAGATCTAACTTTCCCCTTGATTCTCAGAAAAGTATTCACATTCCTCTTGAATTCCTCAAGATTATAAGAGTATCCTTGTCTCTTTGCACCATCATCTAACTCTTTTTTTTACATTGGCTTTCTATATTTTTCTTGTGTACAATATACCAGACTATAATTTTTATTTATACAGTTTTACAATACAAACCCTATTCGAACTATGAGATGATCTTGACCGTCGGATACTTAAAGAACTTGATTAATCCTTGTATGAGTATATTTTATTAATCTAGAATAATTCTTGAGATACTCTTATCTTTAGATATCTTTATCCTATTGTTAGAGACCCTTATCTTTAGATACCATAATCTTACCTATCCTACTACTCGTTTTCTTATCTATCTACTCTCTCTCATGTATCTATATATATAGATGTAATTGCTTTATGAATACATACTGAAACTTTTTCTTCTCCAAATGATCGTGGTATCAGAGCCTCTCAGGTTTTCTCTACTGATCAAAGTTCTCTCGTGTTCTCGAGCCTGCGCTGGGCCCGCGCTCGCATAGTGTGTGCCTATTATCGGGCCACTTTCGCCTCATACAATATCAGAGCTTTTCTCGTCGTTCTCATGCATCCTCTTTCACCTAGCTAAAACCTTGTTCTCGTTGATTCTCTGCATCTACCGATGCCGGTTCCACCATCACCTGTGTTCCTCCAACGTTGCAGAATCCAATCTAAGGCCTATTGGGCTCTATTTTAGCACTATTAGGCTTTCTCATCAATTAACCCTCTTGGGCTCTATTTTAGTCCTCCTGAGCTTTTCTTCATGCTCAGATGATCGATCGCCTCCAGCATGCCACCAGTCGAGTTCAAGAAGCTCACAAAAGCTCCGTCCTCTTGATCCATCCGGATCTCGCCCTGCCTGATCCATGCAGATCTTGCCCTCTCAATTAATGCTTGATCCATCTGAATCTCGCCCTGCCTGATTCATCTAGATCTTTCCTTCTCGCCTGATCCTTCTGGATCTCGCTATGTCTGATCCATCTGGATCTCACCATGCTGATCCATCTGGATCTCGCATATGGAGCTCGTCATCCTCTCAGACATCGGATCTCGCCATGCCACCATCGATCGCAATCTGCTCTATCGACCAGCTCATTAAAAACCTCCTATAAGTTTCGTAAGATTTTGTTCAAACTCTGATGTTTGATCCACGTGAGTTTGAAGGAGAGTATTAGAATCTCTTATCTTTAGATATTTTATCCTATTGTTAGATACTTTTATCTTAGATACTCTTATTTTATTTTATCTTACTACTCATTTTCTTATCTATCTACTCTCTCTTGTATCTATATATAGTGATGTAATTGCTTTATGAAAATACATACTGAAATTCTTCTTCTTCAAATTATCAATTCTAAATCCTTCAATCTTTAGAAACAAAATCCTTAATGAATAGAATTTGAGTTCTATTCAGAATCTATCAAAAAGGAAACCTGAACGCGTCTGAAAAGGAAACCTGAATCTGATTCTGGGTACTCTCTTTAATCTGCTTCTTTCCAAGTTCTTTTACTTCTCCAACTTGATTGGATCTGTTTTTGACCATCATCTCTTCTTGAAAACAAAGCAATTTCACAACAATACTTGCTTACCGGTTAGGCATGGCTATTTGTTAACAAAATAGAAAAAATCTAAGTTATTCAAAATAATTATTAATAAATATATAATGACATAAAGTAGCTAAATTTATTATTATAGTTAAATATATTTAAAAAATTACCCATAATTTAATAAAGCAAATTAATTTAATTTTTTTTTATGTTTAACTAAGTTTCAAGAAAAACATTATAAGACTCATCCTCGGTTGTTGTTATTAATTTTTATTTATAATATCATTGAAACAATAGGGGGTTATTTATACTATTATTAAAAAAATATGGTAAATTTAAATAAGTAAATAATATCTCTATCTAAAACAATTCACAAATTAGGATACAAAAATTTATAGACACTAACAAAAGATATTAATATTTTAAAATATAATTTGAAAATTTATAATTCTATCAAACTATATTTTTTATATCTTATTCTTTGAATATATCATGGTAAATTTTAATTTGTAATATCTTTGTAGTTTTATATTTCTTTTAGATAATTTATATATTATTCTTAAATTAATATAAACATTAATTAACATTGAAATTCTTGTTGTCCTTATGCTTATACTCTAAATAAATTATGTTTTTTTATAAAAACATATAATTGATATTTATACAAGGATGTTATGATTATGCCACTGAAATCTGTTGGATGCGTTTTAAGTTGGAGGAAAATTTTGAGTTTTCTTTTATTTATCTTAAGTAGTCCCACAAAGGATAGGAGGTGGGAGGTTGGGTAGTAGTAAATATATCAAATCCTCTCATGTCATTATTATGAGTGTTGGGTTCATGGGCCACATCCCCACAAACGCAGACACACACGGACCTAAAACGGGCAAGGTTCGGGTGGCGCGCGCCCACGACCTGCAAACACGAATGCAGCTCAGTCAGGAGCATGTTGGACCTGCCATATTTTTTGTTTTTTTATTTTATTTAAAAATACTGTGGAGATTTTCAGATAGAGTTGGACACATTCAAGAGAATCAGATCTGCACGTTATAACCACTCGTGCATGATCACAGATTCTCCCGAGCTGTTACAAACTGAAAGATCTACAGAGTGTTTTAAATACCCGTATCTTTGCAGTATTTTTGACATGAAACAGAAATCCATCTGCCCCTTTCTCCCACTAATTCTTACATATATTCTGCTAGAAAGAAACTGTGTTCTTGCGTTCAATTTTCTGGAGATTTCAGAGCATTTCTTTTTACATATGGGCAACACATTTTCATCTGAGCAGAGGCCATAGCTTTTTGTCTGGGGCTGGGTGCTGGTGATCTATCGGGGACTTACTGTTAGAAGAGGAGGTCATTCTAAGGTCCAGACGATGGCCAACCAAATAATCTTCTAGGGCAGTGCTTCTGCACGACTGTCGCCCGCAAATTTAATTTTCTTTTAATTGCTTTATGTTAATTGCAGGCTTAGGACAAGTTATTAATTTGATTAGAAAATTTATGTTTAAATTATTGCATGATTTAAAAAGTTAAAAATACTATTATATACCCAACAATCTTAGAAGTTATCTGATAATTTTCATGCAATTGAATT
>JAVJIF010021117.1:0-85235 GCA_038442645.1 Agave tequilana
AGCCTTCGACAACAGTTCTCGCCACCAAATCTGAGCTCGAATTGAAGTCGCCGCCATCAACCTCGACTCCAAATCGAACTCACTGCGAGCAACCTGAGCCAACTTCAGCACCCTCCATTAACCCAACCAACCCAACTTCGACGCCGACCTCCTTCGAAGTCTTCACTGATTCCCAGAACCCCAATCGACTGCGCATCGACGTCGACGACTCAAATTCAGACCCCGACATCATCGACGACCTCGTTAAGATCGCGACCTCATCTCGCCGACAGACCAGCCTCGATGAAGTCATTACCGCAAGTACAACCAACATTGTTCATCTTCATTTCCACCTTCTTCATCAGTGATGCATACCTAGCAATACCGACTTCGACTTCTCTACTGACAGCCAGAGTCTGCGCTTCGATCGCAGTGTAGATCTTCAGATCTAATTCAGCGCAGGTTTTGCAACTCGGCTCAATTTCGATCGGATCCAGATCCGATTTCTGTTCCCCTTCGTATCCGACCCATCTGTAACCTACCTGACTGGTCCACAATCAGATCCGACCCTCTACCTCACTCTGTAGACCCGACCCGACGCGACCCGACCCATTCGCAGTTCAGGCCCTTTTAGAGGATATAGTTGGTTTTTGGTTGTTTCTCAGTCATTCTAAAGACGATTTGACCCATATTTGAGACATTAGATTCTTGAGAGACAGCCTTTCGACACAATGCATAGTAAGCTATTAAATCAGGTTATTATAGAGAATAAAGTCTCTCAGGAAGACATATGCAAGCTTAGAGAAGAACAGCTGCTGAATCAACTTCTTATGGAGGTCAGAGAGACTTCGGGAAGAGATACTTTTGGGTAGGGAACAATTATTGGGAGGAAGTTAGATCTGGAGTCAATTGTACCTGAGCACAAGTCAAAGCCGAAACCAGCTATTCCGGAGCCAAAGTCAAATCTAGAATATGCTCGAGCCAAAATCAGATGTGGAGCCAGATTCAAAGTCATATCAAGAGCCATGGCTCGAGGTACATCTAGAGATAGAACTAGAGTCGATGACTTAACTCTAAAGTTTGAGCAGAGTTTAAACGTCAATTCAGAAATTGTGTCCAAGCTCAAACCTAAAACATCATTTGATCCAGTATCACTGCCTGATTCTGAGCGTGTACCATAAGTATTATTACGCCAAGCTTCTCAAAATATACAATAGTGGGGACGCGACGAGTATACGCGAGAAAAATAGTCATGTATATACGTTAAGCCTCAGTACAGTGAATAAACACAATATACATAAATATCCAGCATTAAATAAGTACAAGAATACTTGCAAAAGGGGTCAGTGATCATGATAAATATTAAAACAAGAATAAATATGAAAGTACTGACAAAATAATAAAAATACTTATGAATAATAAAGGTGATGGATCTCGTAACAATATTCCGAGAAATATCAAGTACCACAATACCTCAGATCTCCAACCTGGGCAATCAAACTCAGGGCGGTCAGAATGCGACCTAGTGAGTAGTAAAATGAAGGAAACAATGATATATATACTATAATAGTAGTACAATCACGATAATATATAACACACGTTTAACTACCAATGATACAATATAATAATATAACAATCGATAATATATACAAGGGTTATTTTAGAACTATAACATTACCAATGTGTCACGCCCTAGTTTTCAAAAATACACACAATTAGATACGTGACGAGAGCCAGCGACATATTTTCAAAATAAATACGCTAAACCTTAATATATTAAATCAAATCATAAGGTTTACCATTTATTCCAGCATTCAAAATCAAGTACAATAATGTTTTCAAAAGTTTACTTATTATAATCATAACAGAAATAGAATTAAAACACTAAGAAGTTATCATGAGATGAACTGATGAGATAGGGTTTAATTTATTAGATTAGGATTCATATTCTGATTTTAGTTTGTACGTTACAACTAATAGATTAGGTTGTTTGTAAGATCAATGAGGACTTATAATATCTTTTAGTTGAGAATTGAAATTGAATTTTTTTTAATTTAGTTCAAATAAATTGGACCACTCTTATAATCACACGCTAATGTGGCATCATGGTTTGAGTATTAGAAATTAATATAGATGGACTCAGGTTCAAGCTATGGCTTTAACAAATTAAGTATTATTTTTTTTAAATTCATTATTTATCATTTTAAATTATCCATTTGGGTATTATGAAAAGGGAATATTACACAATGCCTAATATGCTACAATGGGGTCACCTTTACGATATTATACAAAACATGATTAAAACAATAATTATATTTACTCGAAAAGTGTAATATATATGTAATATGAATTAAGATATATTATTTAAATATACACTAATGAAGTCAGTTAATGTTACTAACAGAATCAAGTCTTACTTCTATTATATTTATTATTTATACTAATAGTACAGTAACATGACCGTATAGTGATGACAAATATGAACATCTACACACGAAATAAGTAAAAGTAATCCCAATATAGTACAAATATGTGTATAGAGAATACATGAAACAGAGAGTACATGAGATGCAGTATATTCGTATACATGAATAGTGTGTCTGTGGAGAATACAGAAAATACAAAGTATACATGTGACATGATGATAAATAAGATAGCAGAAAGTGTAACAAGTGTATATAGACAATAATATATATGTATTGAGCATATCAGATTGTTTATATAATAATAATCAGTATCACCTGGTATTTTATTCAATCTTTTTCAGTGTCTCGTACCACTGGTAATTCATACCGGAGCTAGTACTCCAAATGACTCATCCAAATATGGCATATATGTACCATTATCCGAACGAGCGAGTGACCAAATAACAAGCATTCTCGATGTCACTATTGTTTATACTGTTTTATTATGTTAATTAGAAACTTAATGAACGAGGAGCTCTAATTAGATGGGTGTATTCTGTGCATACTCGGGATCACGACCTTAAACAATTCCTTAGCTGCTGAGACCAGGGCCGGTCCGCTAAGGCGAAACAAGTAACGAGAAACAAGATCAATCGGTAGCCAGCACTACCATGTCTCCTGCAGTGGGACTAACAATGGATCTAGATAACAACCTGATAACATCTAGCCAACTGTCCAGCTTCCCCCAACCCCGTGTTATATTTATTTTATTTAATCTACACAGTATATAAAGAACAATAACAATGATTATAGCATGTGTAAGTTTAACGGAACATGTATAGAATAACAGCAGGCATGCGATCTATAAGACGTGGGACTCTAGAGGTGACCCCCCCCACGGATTCATATACAAGATAACAAGATAACATGATAACACGAGGTACAATATTCCGTGTGGCACTTAGCTCCGTACATCTTAGATCAATTGTCGATATGTCACAGTAACAAGATTATTATATCGATATCGATATTAGGAACAGGAAACAATAATGTACTGTATTAAACAGTCATATAACAAGAATAGGCACGTAACAATAATTCATGTAATAGGAGCAGTGATCCATGCAAAAAGAATACTGAAACAACCAAAACATATATACAAGTGAATCTATGCGAGAAATACCTACAATCACAGTGTAGATTACCCGTATAACGATGATACACGTATATGAAATAACAATGTTCAATGTATTAAATGTCTACATAAAATAACAGTGTCCAGTGTACTAGCATGGCCATGTAACAATGATACTAATACATGTAAGCTATATCAATATCCACAAACATGATGTAACAGTGTTCATTGTATCATTGGTTAGTCAAGTAAGGTGAAAGTGTTAGGGTGATAGATGTAGCGTGAATATATGTTAATATATGTATAGATATATCAATATTTGTTATGTCACTTTTAGGTTATTACTATGATCGATATCATAAAGGAATTATAGACAATTATTTATTTTCAAATTCTTCACAACCATTTTAATAATTATTAATTTAGTTATTATTATAAATTCTATTTATTTATTATTTTATAATTACTCAGCATATATAAATGATTCATCTACATGTTTATCGTAAAGCAAGAATTACCCTAGCATATTAGTAACCATTAACACATCTGTATTTATAGTAATTTACTATTTACATGATTTACGGAACAATACTCACGGTTTAAATAAGTTAATAACTCAACTTTATTTAACATGAGGGCATATAATTTGTAAAAGAAAAACACTCACTTAACTATCATAGGGAGGTAGTTCGTCTTCCTACGATCGTAACGGCTCAAGAATAATCCAGATCGGACTCTGGATGTTCAAAATATCGGCCAAATACTAAAATTAATACAAATAGGTTAGTTTTGTAATAAAAGGTCAAAAATGTAAATAATCTAGATTATTAGGGGTTTTATGAAAAATTACCTTCATAATGGATTTGATTTGGCTGCTAACAGGTCGAGTTCAGATTCAATAACCCAGACACAATGATTTAAGTGATGGGTTAATTGGTTTAATGGGTTTTGATGCGGGTTATTGGGTTTATACCCAATATGAGAGAGAGAGAGGGGAGCAAGGAGCAGTAGCGGCGCTGGCTAGACCGGTGGGGTCCTGGTTGCTCAGTGGCGACCGCGCCTGGCCGGCGGCGGCTCCCTAGCTGGCCGGTGACACGAGGGTGGTGGGCAAGAGGGTAGAGAGAACGGGAGAGAGTGGGAAAGAAAAGGAGAGAGAGGGAGAGGAAGGGAAATAGAAGAGAAAGAGAGAGGAGAGGGAGGAAGAAGATGGCGGCCCAGTGGTGGCGTACGGCAGCTGAGTGGCAGTGCGCCAGTCAGGAGAAGGAGGAAAAGTAGAGGAGAGGAGAAGAAAACAAGAAAGAAAGAAAGAGAAGAAGAAAGAGGGGGAGAGAGAGACCTGATGGCACGGGCTGGCCTGGGCATGGTCACAGTGGTGGCAGTAGCTCCGCCTAGTCAGTGGCAGAGAGAGGGATAAAGAGAGAGAAATTGAGAGAGGGAGAGTGTGAGGAAGAGACGGCGAGAGAGAGAGAGAGAGAGAGAGAGAGAGAGAGAGAGAGAGTGAAGAGAGAGATTAATAAGAAGGGGAAGAGAGAAAGAGAAGACGGTGGGGAGTAAGTCGGTGCGGGAAGCGTGTAGAAAAAGAGAGAAGAAAAGGAAAAAAAGAAAGAAAAGAATAATTAAGTATTATTTAATTTATATTGTAATTGGGTTAAAATTTGACTAGTTCCGAACGATCCCAACAATTTTGAAAAATAGAAATATTACGCTGAGGAGTAATGTAAAATCGGATTCAATAAATTCAGTTTGATTTGCAAGTTAAAAATCCTGGAATGTACTGGCGATGCTGGTCGACACCAGTTCGGCTGGATTTTTGACTAATTTAGAAAAAACTCCAAGAATACACTAAAGTAGAATATATGATCTTAAAGAACAATCTGAAAGTACATTCTTGAAATTCTACCCCATTTGTTAATTAAAAATCCTAGAATCGGTTATCAGTATCACGCGACACCGAATTCGAAGATGTTCCTAAATAATTCAGAAATTTTTTTAAATTCTAATAAATATAAAATATTGAAAAATGATAGCTGAAAACGGTTCAGTCTGACTACTAAAAAGATCAAATCAAATACATACGCTGTATCGAGTACTGATACTTTGACACGTACATCTAGGGCCGGGTTACAAATAACATTTGATCTAGTACCACTGATTGAGTTCGAGATCGAACCTGGAGTAACACTTGCTCTAGTACCTCTAACTGAGTTTGACTTTGAACCTGAGGTAGCACTTAGATTCAATTACTCTCAAAGTTGGGCACTTTGTCATCCAACAGGTCATCATCTATTCCATCTTTCATGTTGATATTGCCCGATAAATATGATCCTTTTCAAGTCTTTCGTCTATGACACCTTCTATGAAATGAGGACTTGTTGTCGTTCATACCATTGAGACCATCCACAACATCTAGTCCAACTTTTATGTTCGAGATTTTTCGTAATACTGTATTTTCTTACTCGGGATGAGTTTTCTCCAACTAGAGGAGAATTAATGTGGACATTGAAAATTCAAAGAGTTATTGGAAGACATTCGAGTAAGGAGTAGGAAAATCTAAGTTGGATTTGATTAGGAATAATAGTATTTTTTTAGTTTTTCATTTTTTTTATTTCTTTTAGGAGATTTGTTACAATTATGAGATTTTTTTTTTGTAGGAGTTCTTTCATGGTTAGGAGAAGAAAAAAGAGTAGTGCATGTGACTTTTATCTATAAATATTCTTATATAATGTATTTTGAAATCAATGATAGAGCTATTGAAAATTTTTGAAACTCCAAATTGTTTCTTTTGAATCTGTGTGTGAAGCATTAAGTGGGGGAAGCAATTCTCCTTGGTGCGAACCCTAATTCTAAATCTTCATGTTCATGTGTGATACATGAAGTGGGTGAGAAAGAGGTGCGAAGCCTATATCTTATCTTGTCCCCAATTTCTATAAATCTAGATTAGTTTTCCCTAATCCCACCACAACCCTAGTTTCCCCCTTCCATCATGCATCAAGCCCTATAAAGAAAGAAATAGGGGAAAAAAATTTTAGTAAATTTTATTTTACATCAGTTTTATTTTTATTCCATGTACGTAGCACATGCTCAAAATCTAGTTACATTAAATCCTAGTCTTCCACTATATAGCCACTAGATGTTTTTGCACGTGTTTTGCACGTGCAACTAAAAAGAGAAATTGAGTTAATTCTTCTTCTTTAGATAGTGATTATTTCAGTTTCCTAATATAGAGAATAATTAAAGGTTTTAAGAACCGTAAGATACTTTTTTTTTTTTTTTTCAATTCTCTATGCAGAAAATTGTTCAAGGAAACCTATTTGAATTTGGTAGGGAACTCTTCTCTTCCCACGGCATCACTTCATGGTTGAAGTGTGTGCATGTGACATACACACATAGTTAGGAGAAAAAGAGAGATCATGAGACGATCCCTAGAAACACTAGAGTTTGCGTTAAATAGTAGAGACGTTGTTGATTGTTTCCATTACACTCTAGATTATGAGCTTGTCCCTAAAATCTTGTAACTCACATTCAACAAGTAAATAAATATAACAACTTAAAAATAAACCAATCATGATCAATTGAAAATCTAATTTGATGATTATTAAGAGGGAAAAGGGAAAATAGAATTATACTTATAGAACTCTCTACTTCGAATCTGAATATGATCACGCTACTTTTTTTTTAACAACCAACAAAGACAAAAAAAAGAAAAGAAAATAAATCAAGCTAGAATTTTAATCTATTTAATTAAAAAGAATAGAAAATCACAATCCTCATCAAACTAGAATTCTAGATAGGGAAACCCCCATTAAATTGGAATTTGTTTATAAAAGAAAAAACTGATTAGGATTTAGAAAACAAAAAAAAAAACAAATCTCATACGGGTCTCCTTGCCCGTGCTTGAATCTAATATGTGCAACCATTTACATAACCACTGCATTTAATTATAATGTCAATTCTATTCACCACGTAACCGTGACATAAGTGATGCAAAACTAAGTGCAAATTAACAGCCACTTCTGAAGTTTTATGCATTAGAGTTTTGAATGTACATTACAACTTCAATCCAACACAATACATGGCAGCTTATTCTTACAAACTGCTTCCATAAGCTCCTAACAATACCTATTCCTTTTACAATATCATTATATGATCATACACTGTATTTGTGCAGTTTCTTACGACGTCAAAACACTTCCATCCAAGCTGCTGCGATCGTTCAGATATGCTTCTGCAATTGCAGTATGTAATGCCGCGCCAATAGGAAGAACATTCTCATCGATGAAGAAATAAGGGGAGTGGGCAGAGTGGACTGCGCCTAGTTTCTCATTTGCGATCCCAATGCCAAACATCATACCGGGGATCAGCTGCTGGTAGAATGCAAAGTCCTCGCCTGCCATGATCTTCTTCCCCATCTTCACGTTATCTGGACCAAGCATAAGACCGCCAATCTTCTGTACATGACGGTATAATCTATCATCATTCACAACAGCAGGGTATGCTGGGTATTCTTCCTCTTTCATGCTAACGAAAGCTTTACACCTGTGTACTAGCGCCTGATCCTCTATTACCTGAAGCCAACAAGAAGCGTAAAAGGCCATACAGTGAGATGTGATGGAATGCATGGATATTGGAAGGAGCATGTGAGAAGAGAGGAGAGGATTTTCTACCCAAGAAAAAGTGAAGAGAAAAAGAATTTGCAGACATGATAACTATGAACCAAGGAATCAAATCTTTCTTCTTTCAAGATTTTATTGATGATTGCAGCCATAAAGACTAACACATGGAACATCACATGAACTACGGTGATATAGCTACATAATAGTATGCAAGCCTTTTTCATGCAAGCCACATTGATGCGTCCTGTTTTGAGTGGGGTATGTGGTCTCTGGATGTCTGTGGTGCAATTGTCGGATAATTGTTTGTAGGCCAGATGTAGCTGTTCATTACCTATTGTTGGTTGGTTGCGCCTATACCAGGCCGCCCATGGGACGCGTGCTGCCACCATCAGAAGTGACCTCTGTGTTCATGACAATTTCACAGCAATGTGGGGATCCAGCCGAGAAAGGCCTTGTGCGGGCTGCGCAGCAGGAGTGCTTCCTTTTGCCAAAGTGAACGAGCTGTTGGATGTTCAGAAGGAACATAGGCCTGGGTCACTTACCACTATGCCCGTGCACAGTGGCAGTGCAGCCCCATATTAAGGTCTAGATTGTTAAGGACCTTTTTGCCTGAGCTGTATGGAGAACTTTCCACAAGCACATAATAACTCTGGGCTACGTCCAAACTTTCTGTAGCATGAGGAATTTCTTTTGTGCAGGCAGTGTACGTGTCCCAGTGTTTTAAATATCACCAGTATGGCCAATATGTCACCTGGTATATAGGTTTTTACACTTCCGATACGATATGGTGAAAAAACAGTCACATCATTTAGAACCAGTAGTTCTCATGCAAGTAAAAAGGCTCCTCCTCTGCAAAGGTTGGTGCAGATTGTAACTTTTTCCACAAGGAACCCACATTGTCTAAGTATGTTGTCTGTGAGTAGATGACCGTGAGAAGAATGGAATTGACTCCTCTGTGAAATAGCTCAAAATGACCATGAACCATGGGACCATATCTTCGGAGTCATTACTCCTTGCAATCCCGATGGCGTAGACGTGTGGGCCGAACTCATTGATCTAGCTCACATATCCCTGTACCTTGTGTCATCCCTTACTGCTGCAGGAAGCCAGCAACTGACACATTTTCTCTATTGATCTAATTTGATGAAGGGCACACTCCCAAATATGGTTAATGTGCCGACTCCAAGACAGCTATTATATCTTCTAGTCATCGAGTGATTTCTTTCAGCAGTAGTTATTATGAGCCGAAGATGGTGTTTGATCATCTCACGCTCAGCGAGATCCAATCCATCCAATGCTGGATGCATTGCGTTCTTTTTGGTTGTTTGTAAGGGGCCTTGAGGTTGGAGGAAGATGGATGGCTTTGATTGGGTAGGTTGCGTTAGTTGGGGGATGATAGGAGAAGGGGAGGGCCATGGGTTTGACAGTTTTCATTTCCATGTTTACCAGTATCTAAAAAATTTCCTGCCGGTGGTTCGTTGGTTATTGACATATTGTTGAATTGTCATTAGTGATGGCGGTGGTTGAAGGTGGTCAGGGTGGCCATTGTGAAGGGCCTACCACCACAAGGGATCGAGCCTTGGTACCGACAATATAGGTTTGAGAGGGAGAAAGACACGAAAAGCTTGTTGGCTCTGAGGGGCAAAGTCATTAAGAATAACAAAGTTTGAAAACCAACTACATGCAAGTGACATGACCATTAGAGTAGAAATAAGATGTTCTTTTCTTTATTTTGGATTCTTCTACTTCAAGTAGGACATTGTGTATTCTTCTAGTCCTATCAGGACATGCATTTCTTTTCTCTATAAATAAACAACTACACCCTAATTGAGGGTATATGGTCTTCTCTTCATTTTCTTCACCTCAACATGGTATTAGATCCTAACCCTAGCATCTTCTTCTTAAAAATAAAAAATAAAAAATAAAGTTATTTTCAAATTTCCTGAAAATTTCACCCAAATATCCCCCGAAATTAACACTGGTTACTGTTCATCATCATCCTCATCTTTCTTTCTCCCCACCCAAACCCAAAAAAGCCCCTAACGCTCTCCTCAGTCGTTATACTCATCTCTCCATCTTCTTCCACTTCATCAACCCCTCTTCTTCCTCTTTCCTCCTCCAAAACCTTAACCCTAGAAACCCCTCATCCTCTTCGACAACAAACACCATCGACCTCATCAGCACCTCCTCCAACCCCGATTGCACCTCCTCCACCAGATCCGACTCTGATCGGGTGCCTTTTTTGACAACAACTTCACAACCTTGCGGCGATGACCAATCTCACACGTCTCCTTCGCCGCCTCTTGCTACTCCATCTGACCTTGCTGATGCTCTAAAATTTATGATTTGACATTGACGATAACACCAATCCTCTCTACTACCTTTGATGAGGGTCCCTTGATTCTTCTCTGCCCTCTCTGCCATTGTCGAGGGTCCTTGCTTCAATTATTTGCCTTCTCTGACATCACCAAGAGTTTCTATAACATTGCCGATTACTCTACTATCCTTCTACATCATCGTCGACCCTTTTATAGCCTTGACGATCACTCTGCGACGTCGCCAGCTATGGTGCAACTACTCTGCTTCTTTGGATCCATAGGCCAGAGCCTACTGTCATCTCTATAGAGCTTGCAGGGCTCTTCTTTGTGGTCGTTTACATCCACTGACCACCTCCGTGCATCTGGCAAGCCTTGCGACTGTCTTTACTGGTTCTCTTATCGGCTGAAATGCAATCCGCTTCTGAATACTTCTACTAGTGCTGATGATGCTCTGTTCTACTAGAGTACTGTTAATTGTACTCCTTACTACTCTATATTGCTGCTTTGTCATCTTCTATTGATGATGTACATGGCTTCCGGTGATTATATTTTCTGATTTCTAGACTTCTCTACTATTAATCTATCTGTTTGTGTGTTTTTTTTCCGTTGCTATATATATCTATTATGGCTGAGTATAAGGATGGTCGAGGTAACACTTCTCGAGGTCACTGTGGTATGTCTTTTCGTGATCGTGGTTTATCTACTTGAGGCCGAGTTTTTGATCGTGGTCAGGGTAATTCTCGAAAGTGTACTTATTGCAATCGAACCAATCACACTATTGATCGATGTTGAGTGGCATGGCAACCTTCATGGCTCCTCGAGCTGCTTATTTGTCTGAAATTGTTGGATCATCTATTGCATATGACTCTAATATTCTTGGTACTTCCGCTAATAAATCTATAACTTTATCAAAATTTGAGTATAATTCTCTGATTTAAAAAATGCATTCAATTTTTACTTCAGACGTCGCTACCTTGGCATATCTAGGTATTTCTTATTTAACGAGTTCATCACCTTTATCTTGGATCATCGATTCTGGTGTATCAACCCACATGACTGGAAAATCTACAGTCTTCCAGTTTTCAGACATCTTTTATCCCTTCTATAGTTTTTATTGATGGTAGTTCCAGATGTAGTACTGGCACTAGCACTTCCAATCTTGCTTGTCTCGCACTCACTGATGTCAATTATATTCCACATATTCCTTTTACTCTTTATTTGTGAGTTATTTGATCAAAACTCTTCAGTGTTTTATAATTTTTTCCCCCTCATCATGTATTGTTCAGGACCTTCAGTTGAAGAAGGTGATTGGTGACGGGTATGAGCAAGATGGTCTATATGATCTTCAATGCGGCGATCAACCTAAAATGGGCACTTCTGCTCTGGTATGTGATGAGTCTGTGATCCAGTAATACTTACGTTTAGGTCATGCATCTTTAAAGTCTATTAAATTATTATTTTTCTGTTAAAACTATCTCTAAATTATAGTGTGAGCCATGCCAATTTAGTAAATATCATAAAACTTCTTTTTCATTTAGGGTAGTTAATCATTGTATTTCTCCTTTTGAAGTTATTTACATTAATATTTGGGGTCCTACTTGAGTTAAAAGTGTCTAAATTTTCTTATTTTGTAATTTTTATTGATGACTTCTCATATGACTAGGTTATTTTTAATAAATTTCGCCCTGAAATTTTTTTATTTTTCAAAAACATTTATAAAGAGATTAATACTCAATTTAATTGTTTGCTTAAGATTTTACGGTCAGATAATACTTTGAAATATGTGCAACATGATCTTCAAGATTATTGTGTTTCTCATGATGTAATACATCAAATTTCGTGTGCTCATACACTTCAAAAGAACAGTATTGCTGAAAGAAAAATTATTTACTTGACATTATTCGAACACTAATGGTTCATATGCATGTCCTCAAGTGTTTTGGGCTGACACAGTTTTTACAGTTTGTCACTTAATTAATAGGGTTTCTTCTTTTTTCAATGGAAAAACCCGTTCTGAGTTTTTTATTTTGAAAAATAACAGTTTGATTTACCTTCAAAGGTTTTGGGTGCATGTGTTTTATTCAAATTCTAAAATAATGATAAAATAGATTCTCGAACAATTCATTGTGTGTTTCTAGGATATTCTCGGAAACAAAAAGAATATTGATGTTGGAATCTCGTCAGCACGAAGTATGTGATTTGTGCGGATGTCACTTTCTTTGAAAACACATTTTATTTTTTAGCCTCTCTGGGTTCCACTACAACTCCTTCGACCACTCTTGTTACTCTTTCTGTAGTACTAGAAGACTCACCTCCACTTCAAGTTTATCAACAAAACACAAAGATTACTACTGATCTTGACAACTTACCCTCTCATTAGTCAACTGCTTCTATTGAAGTGTCTAAGCTTCTCACACCTCAAAAAAGTACCCATTCTTGCACTCAGCATCCTATAGATAAAGTGTTATTTTTCTCTCATTTATCTCCTACATGCTTTAGTTTTGCAACCAAATTCTCTTCCATGTCTCCCAAAATTGTATCTGATGCTATGTTGAATCCTGAATGAAAAAGTGTTATGGATGAAAAGATGACTGCTTAGCGTGCTAATGAAACATGAGAATTAACTTCTTTACTAGCAAAAAATAAATTGTTGGTTGTCGATAGATATACAGTGCAAATTTCTTCCCGGTGGACAAATTGAACGCTTGAAGGCATAGTTGCCAAGAGCTACACGAAGACTTATGGTGTTAATTGTTTTGAGACTTTGTCTTCGGTAACTCAGTCGCATTCTTTTATCAGTTGCGGTAGTGAAGCAATAACTTTTGTATTAGTTAATTTTAAAAATGTACTCTTACATGACAAATGTTCAAGAGGAGGTGCATAAACTTCAGTCCCCCGTTATGAGGTTCAGAGGGAAACGGACAAGGACTGCAAACTCAAAAAATATATATAGTTTGAAGCAATTTCCGCGAGTATGGTTTGACAAATTCAGTACTGTTGTTGCACACCATAGAGTGAGACGGAGCTCTTCTAGTCATGCTATATTTGTAAGATATTCTTCAACAGAATCACCGATACTATTATTTTGCAGTTTATGTTGATATTGTTGTCACTGGAAATGATCATTAAGGTATTATTCAATTGAAAACTTATTTGAGTTCATATTTTCATATGAAAGACTTTGGTCTCTCGAGGTATTTCGTAGAGATCGAGGTTGCTTATTCTCTGAAAGGTCTTTCTATGTCTCAAAAAATAACTTTAACTGATTAGTTGGGGAAAACAGGTACATTAGGATCTAAACCTATTAATACCCCTATGGATCCTAATATTTGTTTTGATCAAAACCTAAGAGAACCGCTTGCTGATCCTAAAAAATATAGACGATTGATTGATAAACTAATTTACTTAAGTGTCACTCAATCTGATATTATATTTGATGTGAGTGTGTTAAGTTGCTATATGCAGAGTCCGTATAAGCTTTATTGGACTGTTGCTTGTCATATCTTATGGTAATTTAAAGGGGGTCCATGTAAAGAGTTGTATTATCGTTGGGATATTCTGATGTTGATTGGACTAGTAATCCTATTGATCGTCTTTCTACTACTGATTATTGCACTTTGTTAGCAATTTGGTGACATGACGATGTAAAAAATAAAATATTGTTGCTCAATCCAGCATTGAGGCTAAGTATAGAGGTATGCCTCATACATGTGGATTCAATCTCTTCTTTCTGAAATGAACGTCCTCTACAACAAGCCAATAATAATGTACTGTGACAATTGGCTATGTATATTACCAATAATTTTATTTTTCATGAGCGAACGAAGCATATTGAAGTTGACTGCCACTTTATCAGAGATATGGTGATGACGCATTGAATAGCCACCTCGTTAACCACATCGAGTTGTCAACTTGAAGATATTTTTACTAAAGCCTTAACTAGAAAGTTTTTAAATTTGTGTAGCAATCTGGGCATGATTGACATCTATACTCTAGCTTGAGGGAGAATATTATAAAGAAATAGAGATTTTTTTAATTTTGGATTCTTCTACTCCAAATAAGACACTGTATATTCTCCTAGTCCTATGAAGACGTCTATTTTTTTCTCTATAAATAAACGACCACACCCTAGTTGAGAGTATATGGTCTTTTCTTCATCTTCTTGACCTCAACAATGACCATGATCATTTTTACACAACAAAAAAGTGTTTATAAAAGTAACTACATTTAATGAGAATCTGCATTCATCAGAGATTGTGTATGAACTGATATCTAAAGGGAAATAAATTCAAACCTAATAATGAAATTTTAAATGATTATACCTCTTCAACTCGCTTTTGGAGCTTATGCAAGCCTTCAGTGGTAAGACTCCTCAAAGTTCCCCCAAACTCCACAAAAGGAGGAGTTGTGTCATATGCTCCTCCTCCCTTGACATAAGTAATGGACAGTACCTTCAAGAAAACAGTGTAAAGCACATCAAATGTTTGACAAGAAAAATAATAATAAGCTTCATCTGCGGAGAATCTGACATTTTGTGAGTTCAGAAATAGTCCCCCAAGATAATAATTTTTTAGCTTTTGTTACTTCTCAATTGCATGAGCTTAAACAATGTGACCCAACAAGGTAGATCTTCTTATCTACAAATTAATTTTGTTTAACTTTAACCTATCTTGACTGTCCTGAGTATATGATAGAAGTAACTCCACAAGCAGTCATATGTACAGTTGGCCAATCTTCAGGGGAAGTTCTTTTCAACACAGTTATACTTCATGATTGACCCATTTATTGACAAAAAGCAAAAGGCACAGTTTAATGTGGGGGAGGAATGCTTGTGATATCAAATCAAAGAAAAATCCAGAACATAATTCCATGAAACTTTCTCCCTGAACAGCTGTAGGAGCATGATATATTACACGTTCAAAAGTGGCAATTGCTGCCTGCAGTATATACAGCAAATTAACATGACAAGTGAACTTATGGAATTTGTTGTGTGCCAAATAACTCTATGCAGGTTCTTCTCCAACTTCTTTTTAAAAAAATTGAATCTGTCTGATGTGATATGATAGGCAGCAGCAATTGAACATGGTAATTCCAAAAATGTAACAAGGCAGAGATAGAGATCCAATGAAAAAGAAAACATACTCAAATTCCAATAATGTAACGAGGCAGAAATAGAGATCCAATGAAAAAGATAATATACCAGGCTATGCAGAGGATCATCTTCTCTAGAAATTAGCTGTTGCATTGCCAAAATAGCAAATGATGTAGCAACTACTGGATCCACATTGAAATGAGGAGTTGAGGCACTTCCACCTATTCCCTCAATTCTTGCTTCAAAGAAGCAGACAGCGGCTTGCGTAGGTCCTGGATGGGAAGATATGGTTCCCGTAGGTAGTTGGTAGTCAACATGCATGCCAAAGATTGCTTCTACACCTTCAAGAGCGCCTTCCTTTATCATGTGGAATGCACCTGCTCCACCCTCTTCTGCAGGTTGGAAAAGAAGTCTCACAGTTCCCTTTGACATAAAATACCAGAATGTGTCATTTGGAAGAATCAGAACAACTTCCATACAACAGATAGAAGGTTACCAGTACCACAACCTCAATCCATATTGAACAAAAATGATGCAAGACAAAAAGGGGTGCACCAAGCAGCAGACTAACTGGCAACCATTAGATCAGATTAACCCTTCAAAAGTCAAAAAGCATGTTCTGACTAAAGTCTTCTTCCATTTTAGTCCCAGAGTTGATAGCATTCCTTTTTCTTTTGTTGTTTACAATTTAGTCAAAAGCCTCATAACAGAAGGGATAGAATAAATTCTACAATGAGTACCTTACAAAGTTGTTCAAACAAGAAAAATGCATGCCCCATGTACATACGGATATAATTCTCCATTTGCAAAACGGGAAAATAGACATTCCGTAGTGCTTTGTAGTTTACATATGGTTCCTTCACAACCTGATTTGACAAAACGAATGATTCTTCAAACAAAGGTGTAAAGTGCACACAACACCAACAAAGCATTTATCTCAATTTTTTTGTGTCGGCTACATGAATCCTTTTCTTTCCTTCAACTATTTGAAGGACCATCTCCTTAGTTAAATTAACCAATACCATCTCCTTCTTAATTGACTCCATTCAAGTCTTTTCATGTCTCCCTCTAATCCTCATTGCTCAATTAACTATGATACTTGACTTCTAATTGGCACACTTGTTGCACATGTCCAAACCATCTCAACCGATTCTCCCCCATTGTTATCAATAGGGAAAATCGATTGAGATGATTTGTAAAGTAACATGTAAAACAGTATAACTTCAAGTAAAAGAAATAACACCTCAACGAGCTTGAAGGAAACTAGAAGGGAGGGGGAGGAAGAGACTTTTCAATGAGAGTCTATCACTAAAGCCCCTTTCTCCTTGTGTATTTGTGTGTGCATACATGCATGGGTACATCAATACACATCAGGATTAATTTATAAGCTAAGATAAAGTAGGAACCTTATCATGTTTGTTGATTCTAATCATTGTGTTCCTCTCACCTTAAATTGCTTTATGTGTAAGCCAGAGATAAATGTTTGATTTGCACATGAAGTTTGATTTAGTCACAACTAAGATAGGTAAACTCAAGTTGGTTTATGTAGCTTCAACTTGTTAGAATTTTCTACATTACAAGGTGAGAACCCCATGACTTATGGTTTTATCTTATATGGAGGAAAAAATCCCATTGCACTTATTTTTTTCTTTCTAAGAAAGTTTAGTCCCACTTGAAATAAGATTTGAAAGGAAAAGGGTTTAAATAGAACTATTGTACCCAATCATTGTTTAATATTGAATGGGAAAAGAAAAGACTATTTGCCACTCAGGCCTGTGTTCGTGTGCGAGGTGTGTGCAAATGTGCATTGCTGCTTTACGTACATTTCAGCACATTATTAAGCACACCATGCACTTCTTATGTACATATTCTCACAAGAATAGTTAAGCAAGTAGTGTTCTCGTGGCCTGCCTATGGATGTGTTATTTTTACTGCCAAGAAATTAATAAGATTCAAATCTAAGGAAAGGTGTATAAGTTGTGTGTGAATTAATTTGATAAATTAATTAAAACAGTTAAGAAGTTTCAGTCTACCAAACATCCATTGGATTAATCGCATTGTTAGATTGAACAAACAGAAATTGGAATTTTTGTTAGCCTATAAATTGTACAGTCTTCTTTGCTCCAGATTATACTTTTGAAATCTTTTTTTTTTTTTCTAAGTTGGAGGAGTATTGGTTATTTATTTTGAACTGCAACCAACATTCACTACATATACATTTATTTCTCAGTTTGGATTATCATGGGAGGCAAATTATCTGGAACCGTGTGTAGTATAGGAAGCAAATATTGTCTCAAGGAGTGGAAGAGTTGAAATTTCCTAATCGGGCTGTTAATTTCTCTGCTTTCACCATTGGATACCCTATTCTAGTAAGTAGTAAACACCAGTTTCACAATTATCCAATCAATAAGGTGGATATAATTACCTCAAGAAAATAGGGAGGATATAAAGCTCATGAAGAACTTGCGACTTCTTGTTGTTAGACTGTGCAAATGGTTTCTTGCAGATGAAAAAATAATATATGTTCTATTTATATTTATCTGTAACAACTTGATTATATTAACACATTAAGTCTACTGCAACAAAAAATTGCAGTTCAGTTAGTAACCATATTGTTCACAGGTAAAGACTCACATTCGCACTTCCTAAGACATATTACAACTCGCACAGATGTACAATTTTCAGATCCCAACCTTGTATTTTAGATTTACGCCTCCTCCCTGGATTTATTTCATAAAAAAAGGCACAAACTTTCTGTTAACCTGTCAACAACTATGACCCTCGAGGAAAGAGAAGGATTCTAGAAATTAGGAGGTCAAAAGGGTTCTCTAGCACCAGCATATTACCTAAAAATGAAATTTAGAAACAATGTGAAGCACTGGACATGGTGACATGTAAAGGTGGAGGATAGATAATACGAATTGACTAATTATCTTTCAATTCAAACAGAACTCTATGGGATGGAGCACCTATCTATCACTTTGAACAGTGGTCCCATTTAAATAGGCCATTTTTTGAATGCTTCTACTTCTATCAATTAGAAATCATTATTGAAGCTCATTTGTTGGTTCCCTGAAAATTCTAAACTGAAGTAGACGACCCCCAAGATCTCCATGCTCCCTCAATTCAGCAGTTGGTGACTACTAGTTTCCATACTGCAGTCCATAGGATTCATCAACAGGAGCCTTCTTGCAAAGCAATTTCTAGTAGAGACAGCATTATGGAGTAAAAAAAACGGCTTGATTTTTTGTGAGCTCATCTTACATATGTGTGGTGGGTAATTCCTCGGGAATTTATTCATGTACCAAAATTGTGGAGATGGGCAAAACAAATCTCAGATCAAACTAGCACAAACACAGAGTACGTGGAAACCAAAAAGGAAAAACCACAGAGAGGGAGAGTGAGGATTTCACTATAATTCGGAAGATCTTACAATGGTGATTGCTCCAATCTCACCACTAGGATTTCTAGGTTGAATTCATTCTCCCCTTTACATTGGAAGGGGTCTGTTATTTATATATGTAGTGTCTGTTGGATAAAGCTACAGAGTTCAACTCTGTTTAAATATTTAACCGCTTATCTTAGAGGCAGTTAGGGCTGAACATCCTAATTTGAACTGAGTAGATGAGTATTTATATTTATTTGCGGTCTGCGTCCAGCTGTAGATAGGGTCAATCTGCTCCCGAGACGTAACTGTCGGGTTCAAATGAAGATTTAGTTTAGAGATAGGGATTCTCATAACTGATCATATCTTCTCTAACCACCTGAACTGCTCGGAGTTTGGATTGAATCAGGACTCTTCTTCAGAGGTTCTGGAAGCGGCCGCATGTCACGCGATTATATGAGACTGGATGGACACGTGTCACGATCTCGAGGAGGTTGAAAACTGACCACTACAGATGCCCCATCTGCTTCCCTCTCTTGGCCGGTGGTCGGGAACGGATCCTCGGGAATTATGTGTTCTCGGTAACTCCGAGAGAAAGAAAGGGGAGCATACTTCTCAAGTTTGGTCTCTGGCTGCCTATGTTGCTTCGATTTTTGTCTTTTAGTGGTGTGCATTTACAGGCTGGCAGATCTTTAAATGTACGTCCCTTCCGCTACGACATCAATCAGGGAACCGTCACTTTTCGAAGATGAGCAGTGCTCGAGGAGGGTACGGTGTAGCCAGGGTGGCGGTTTGTGTCCAATCTGTTGCGACACGTGTAGGCTCCTGATCGAGTAGCTCTTCGTCTTTTTGGAGATTTGAAATTTTGAACGGTTGACGCTTGGGCTTCCTTCTCCTCTATAAATAGGAAGGAATTCTTAAGGGAGATTTGCGATGCTTCTTGAAAATTTCTTACTTTTAAGATTTCGCATTGTTGGTGGTTGTGATATCTTCTTTCTTTTTCGTCTGGTGGAGGAAGCAGAGGGAGAGGATAGAGACGGTTGCTGCGCTCCTGATGCTCAGGAGTTCGTTTGTCAAGGAACTTCGGTTTTCGCGATGGGCCCGTTAAGAAACTTCGATTTTCGCGACGAGATCCGGCTGTGAGGAAGGGCAGTTAGGACACTTGCTTCTGCTTGATCTGCACGTCTAGTCTCTGATCAGATCAGGACGGGCAGTGGTTAGAGATCGATGTCCCTTTCCTTCCTTACAGCGAGTATGAAACAAGGAGCATAGGCGTGCTTGATGATGGTTCTGATCCCTGGGACTGGCCGTTTGCACCCCTATTGGATGCCGCTGCTTAGCCTGCCACCGCTCCGAGTTCATCTTTGGAGTTACAGGCTCGGCGTTGGCATCATCTTTTGTCTTGCAAACTTCGGTCTGCAGTTCAAGACATGATCTCCCTTGCTGGTGTCTTCCTGAGAGTTCTCGATATCATTGGCCTCCCAAAAAATAGTGGATTGTTTGTTGAGGAGTGCTCTCTTGGACGTTGTTGGGGACGTGGCCCGAGAGCATACCTGTTTTTTCTCTCAGAAAGAACACAAACATGTAACAGATCTTGTATTATTCTTGTTAGATGTAATCATGCTTATATGTGGATGGATGTAACCAAAAAGCCTGTGTGATAAAGCAATGAATTGAAATGAAAGTATTGTTTGGATCTTACCTTGCTTGCGATTGTCTTTTTGTTGGATGTCTGCTTGGAGAGCTGCTTTGACTCCATAACATTTGGGATGGATTGGTGTGTAGTTCCCGAGTAGAGTTCATCTCTGCTATGGAGTTGTGTTCGTCGGGGTAGCCGTCAGAGTAGGACCCAATATAGGTTGACTCGCTTGGGTAGCCATGGGCTGAGCTCCGAGCAATCATTGTAGGCGAGCTTTTATCTTTCAGGTAGTCTCCTGAGGGGCAGCCGTCAAGGTAGGACCAAATATAGGTTGTTGACTCGCTCAGGTAACTATGGGCTGAGCTCCGAGCAGTCATTGTGGGCGAGCCTCCATCTTTCAGGAGACTCTTCGAGGGGTAGCATTAGGGTAGGACCTAATATAGGTTGTTGACTTACTCGGGTAGCCATAGCAGTTCTTGTGAGCGAGCCTCCATCTTTCAGAAGACTCCTCGAGGGGTAGCCATCAGGGTAGGACCCAATATAGGTTGTTGACTCACTCGGGTAGCGATGGGCTGAGCTCCGAGCAGTCATTATAGGCGAGCCTCCATCTTTCAGGAGACTCAAAGATAGCCATCAGAACAGGACCCAAAATAGGTTGTTGGCTTGCTCGGGTAGCCATAGGCTGAGCTCCGAGCAGTCATTATGGGCGAGTCTACATCTTTCAGGAGACTTCCTGAGGGATAGCCGTCAGGATAAGACCCAATATAGATTGCTGACTCACTCGGGTGGCCGTCAGGGTGAAAACCCGATATAGGCTTAAACCAAGCAGTCATTATGGGCGAGGCTCCATTTTTCAAGAGACCCCGAGAGGTAGTCATTAGGGTAGGACCCAATATAAGCTGTTGACTCGCTCGGAGGAGCTGGGCTGAGCTCCGAGCAGTCATTGTGGGCGAGCTTCCATCTTTCAGGAGACTCCTCGAGGGGTAGCCGCCAGGGTAAGACCCGATATAGGTTATTGACTCGATTCGGTAGCCATGAGCTGAGCTCGAGCAGTCATTGTGGGCGAGTCTCTATCTTTCAGGAGACTCCCCGGAGACTCCCCGAGGGTAACCGTTAGGGTAGGACCCAATATAGCCTGTTGACTCACTCGGCTGACCATCAGGGTGAAGTCAACAATAAAGTTTGCCAAGACCTGCCCTTTGATTGTTCTCCTTGGTTCGTATCTGAGACCATAGGGTCTCAGCTCCGACGCCCATTTCAATATCCAGGCCGTTGCTTCTGGATTCTCTATAATACTCCTTTAAGGATGCTCTGTGAGGACCGTAGTCAGAAAAGTTTGAAAGTACTGCTTGAGCTTCCTCGAGATGATGAAGAGAGCGAGCACCAACTTTTCCAGCCTTTAGTACCTGGTTTGTGGTCCATTCATGGAATGGCTGGTGTAGTATACCAGCATCTAGATGCCTTCATCTTCATGAACCAGGGCTCTGCTCACGGCGGACTCCGAAATAGCTAAATAAAGGAATAGCATTTCTCCTGAGGTAGGCTTGGACAAGAGTAGTGGTGAAGCCAGTTATCTCTTCAGACTTTGGAAGGTTATCTCACATTCTTTGTTCCAGCGAAAATTGGCCCCGTTCTTCTTCAAGGCATGAAAAAAAGGCTTACATTTGTCTGTGAACCGGCCGGTGAACCAGTTCAGAGCAGCGAGACGTCCGTTCAGTATCTGTACCTCTTCCACAAATGTAGGTGACTTCATATTTAAGATGGTGGATGTCTAGTCGGGGTCGGCCTCGATACCCCGTTGAGTGACCAGGTACCCCTATTAACTTCCCGGAAGCGACCCCGAATGTGCACTTCTCGAAGTTAAGCTTCACCTTATATTTCTGCAGGAGGTCGAACACTTCTCTCAAATGCTGGATGTGATCCGTGCACAGGACACTTTCACCAGCATGTCATCAAAGTACACTTCCATGATGCTTCCGATCAGATCCTTGAAGACTTTGTTAACCATCAGCTAGAAGGTGACCCCAACATTTTTGAGCCCGAAAGGCATCACCTTGTAGCAATACATTCCCCAACCAGTAGTGAAAGCAGTCTTGTCTTCATCTGATGGGTGTATTTTGATTTGATTATACCTGAAGTAGGCGTCCATAAAGCTATGAAATTTATGGCCCGCCATTGCTTCTACCAACAGGTCCTCCTTGGGGGAAGCTATCATTTGGGCAAGCTTCATTGAGGTTAGTGAAGTCGATGCAGACCCTCCACTTGCCATTCTTCTTCTTTATAAGGATGGGATTGGAGAGCCAGTCGGGGAAGAATGTCTCTCGGATGAAGCCGGCATGTAGTAGGCGATCAACTTCATCGCTAATGGCACGACTTTGTTCCTCGTTTATTCTCCTTGGCTTCTGCTTTACTAACTTAGCGTCCGCCTTCACGGAGAGCTTGTAGCAGATGATACCGGATCGGTCCCTGGCATGTCAATGGGAGTTCACGCGAACACATCCAGATTGTCTTGACAAGCACCTTCTGAACATGGCATTCTCATGAGGATGCAACTTTGAGCTGATTCGGAGGACCCTCTCCAAATGATGTGAATCTACAGGAAATGACTCGAGTTCCTCCTCAGTCTTGCTGTCGGGATCTCCCGACTCGATGGGTGAGTCGGGGACTGGATCCTTTGGCTCGACAGGGAAGTCAAAGTCTTGGCTTTCGCTGTTCTATTATTGCTATTGGTTAGCAATCCTCTTTTGCCTCCGACCCACAGGAAGAACCTTGTCAGAGACTGCTCGGGGAGCCATTGTCGTCCAACCAGATTTCTTTCAGGTTACTGCAGCTATGATTCTGCCTATTGCTTGGTCACCCCTTATGTTGGTCATACCCGATGGTGTGGGTACTTCAGAAGTTGATGATGGGTGAACGAGAAAGCTCTCATCATGTGAATCCATGGCCTCCCGAGGATGGTGTTGTAGGGAGATTCAACGTCAAAGATGTAGAACTCTATGTTGACGTTGTATGGATAAGCTCGGACCGGGAACTCAACCGTGTCGGGCAAATACGCCTCGCTGCCGTCTTATCCATAGAGACGATTGGGTATAATCATCTTTCGGGCCGACTCGGGAGCGTCCTCCATCCAATCTAGAGCGTGTCCGTAAAGGATGTTGACACTACTCCCCCCGGTCAACTAAAATCTTTGACATTCTGCAGCAGCCGACATGTATAGTCACAACCAAAACGTCATTGTGTGGGACGTGCACGGCGTAGGCGTCTTCTTCTGCGAAGAAAATATGCATGCCTGGTGATGCAGGCGGTCCTGTCAATATTGCCAGGTATTTGTCCCTCTAGGCTTCATTGACATAAATGATCCTTTCCTTCGTTGTGGCGCCCTCTATCAGGGAGGTGCCGAAGATAGCGTTTACCTCCCTGTACTGGATAAGTGTGTTGTCTGCCTGACCGTCTTATGGTCAAGAGTTCCTTTGTACTTTAATCTCTGAGTGTTGTCCAGGGTTGAGGATGAACTCTCAGAGATATCTAATTAACCAGATCCTGGAGATGCCATCGGAGGGTGCGATAGTCGACGGTGAGATGGCCCATCCCGTCATGAAAGGCATAGTAATTCCTGAATCCATGTCCCTTCGGATTCTGTGGGAGTGGTAGAGTCGAGCATCTAACCCAAGGCTGATTTTTGATTGCGTTAAACGCATGGTCGACAGTGATTCTGAATGGAACAAGGTCGGGCTCTGCAGCATCGTCCTTGTTCGACTCGCAAACGTGTTGGGGTGTCTTTGGACAACGACGGAGTTATGGGCCGGATTCTTCCTCGGTGGGAACGGCTGTCGGGACTTCTCGCCCTTAAACCCTTTATTTAGGGGGCGATTGGTTGCACTATGAGTCGCCTCTTTCGATCTACATGAACTTTTGTGCCAGGGCGAGAATGTCCCTAATCTTGGTGACATCGTTCTTTAACAAATGCTTGTAAAACGAGTGAGTGACTTGCAATTCACTGATGAATGAGGCGGCAGTTAAATTTCATTGCATTATACACTAGAGCCATCTGAGCTCTAAAAATTGTTGACATAGTTCTTCAGACTCTCCCCTGGCTTCATTCTGACCGTGAGGATATGGTTACTATTCCTCTGAAACTCTCTCCGGAGGTGAACTGATTGTAGAAGGCGTCAGTTACCTCATTGAAATTTCGAAGCGAGTTCTTCAGGAGTGAGTGGAACCAATGGTAGGCGGCGCCCTTGAGACTGGAAGGGAACGCCCGACAGAGGAGCAGGTCGTCATGAGCGTGGACCGCCATTTTATCTCAGAACTGGCGGAGATGAAGGAGAGGGGTCAGATGCTCTCAAGAAGCAGTCAAATGAGGGCATCACAAATTTCCTCGGGAAGCGAAGCGTGATGATTTCTTTCGACAGTGGTGAGCCGGAGGGCCTCAACCCGCTAAGCTTCATTCCTTTCGGAGTTTGTTGGCTCGTTTGGTTGAGTCGCTTTTGAATCAGATCCGCAATGTCCTCAATGCGAGGGAACTTCGGGTTGCAGGGATGCTCTGAATTCTCAGAGTGCTCATCATCAATGCGAGTCAACTAGGGGTGTCGTTGGATCGGATATTATTTTTACCATATCCGCACCTAACCTTCGGATACGGATAGAGATATTAACGGATGTAAAAAAAATGATATCCGTATCCGCCAAAATCAGATATCAGATATGAATCCAATATTAGCGGATCAGATGTGGATACTAATCAGATATATAAAAATGAATATGGTTAAGGATAAACTAAATAGATATACTTATATTACTTTTTATCTCATATACAACAACATTAAATTTGATACATATGATATATTGTGTACATATCAATGCTTTCACCGTATTCATTATCATTCGACTTCTATAATAATATATTACACGAGCCCCGGTGCTAAATGTCAATTCGGATGCCACGATTGATGTCGAAATACTCAAAATATCTCGGGCTACTTTTGTAAGAATCGAATAATTTCCTCTATTACTTTTTCACCAACTCAAAATATCAAAATCTATTGTCTCATTCCACGAAAAATAGTCTTTTCATACGAATATCATTGTCAACACCCACCTTCGGATATCGGATCGGATACTGATAGATATTATTTTTATCATATATGTATCCTCACCTAACTTTCGGATACAGATACGGATATGAATATTGACGAATGTGAAAAAATGATATCTGTATCCAGGTTGGAGGCGGATTTGGATACGAATATCCGCGGATAATCCGCATCCGGTGGCACCACTAAGGGCCTGTTTGTTTCGTTGCAAAATGTCGCAAGTTGTAAGTCATAAAATGAGAATGAAAAAAGTGAACTGTAGTAGAGAATATATATTGTGTTTTACGGTGTTTGGTTGATAAAGTGAAGTGTAAATGAAAAAGTATATTGTATTTTACGGTGTTTGGTTGATAAAGTGAAAGTGTAAATGATAAAGTATATTGTGTTTTACGGTGTTTGGTTGGTAATGTAAAAGTGTAAGTGAAAAAGTTGACCACAAATTAATTGTAACAGTGATTTAAATATTATAAATACTATTAAATTAAATCTACTATTGCAAATTAAATTGTATTAATAAATTTGAGATAAAAAATTATAATCTTAATATTTTATTTATAACAATAATATTAATAAAATATTAGTATAAATAGTAAAATATTACTAAAATATTAACTAAATAAATAATATAAAATTTTAAGAAAATCTAAAGAACATTAATAAAATTTTAAGAATACTAATAAAATATAAATATTAAAAAATCTTACAACAATAATAAAATATAGTTATAATATTAAAATATTAAAAGTACTTGAAAATTATTATAATATAAATTTTATATAATATTATTGTAATATTATAGCAATATAAAATTAACAAAGTAAAATATAATTATAATTTAATAATAAATTATCATTATAGTATTATTATACTGAATTATTATTACAATATTAACATAATAAATATTATATAATAATAAAATATATTATGAAATTAATAAAGTAATTTTTTATATTAAAAAATAAATAATTAAATATATAGTAATTTTATATTAAAGTATAATATTGTTATATTAATAAAATATTAACTCTAAATAAAATAATAAAAAATGGAATAAGTATTAATAAAATAATAAAGTATTAAATAAAATATTAAATAAAAATATTAAATTAAAATAGTAAAATATTAAATATTAAAACAATATTAAAAAAATAAAAAAATTAAAGATAAAATAAAAAATAATTAAATAATTAAATAAAAATTGAACACTATTTAAAATATTAAATATTTAATAATATTAAATTATATATTGATTATCAAGTAACTGTTTTGAACTGTAGTGTACTGCAAGTGAGAGTTACATGACCACAAAATTAACTGTAGCAATTGCAAGTGGGAAAATATGAGTGTAAAAGTGAGATTTACATGACCACAAATTTAACTGTAGCAACTGCAAGTGGGAAAAGAAGAGTTGCATTTTGCAACTTGTTTTTCAGCGAAACAAACAAGAAAAATGAAAAAGAAGTTTTAACGACTTGCGTTTTGCGACATTTTACAGCGAAACAAACACGCCCTAAAGTCAACCGACCTGTCGCGCTTTGAGCTGCTAGAGGTTTGCGCGACTTTCCTGTCACGCTATGACGACGGGGCAGCCCGAGCTCTTTCTTCCACAGGTCGGCTTGTCATCCTATCTTCGTTTGTTATTCTTCCATCTGCTTCTGCACGCTGGAAAGCACCTAAAGGAGTTGTTTATTGGTGTGTCGGGGCTCGTGCACGCCTGTGAGCGCCCTCTGGGGCGAAGTAGACGATTGCGAATTTTCAACATCAACGACAGACAGCAGAGAGATTGGGACGCTGATTCGCAGGCTCGGCGACTTCAACAATTTTTTTCCTTTCCCTTTGAAGTGGCAGGGCAGCGGTTGGAGCCTGGGAGACATTCTTCTTGGGTGGATGGTCGCAGTTCGAGGTTATTTTCAGGAGAGGTTAGGTTTCGAAAATGGGAGAGATCCTCGAGTATGGATTCAGAGAAGCTCTTAATGAAAGCATCAAATACGGTAGTTAATTCCTAGAAAATTTATCCACGCATCAAAATTATGGAGATGGGCAAAACAAATCTCAGATCAAACCAGCGCAAACACAGAAATTTAAGTGAAAACCCAAAACCAAAAATAAAAACATAGAGAGGGAGATAGAGGATTTCACTATAAATCAGAAGATCTTACAATGGTGATTGCTCCAAGCTAGGATTTCTGGGTTGAATTTATTTTCCACTTTACGTTGAAAGTGTCTGCTATTTATACAGATAGGGTCTGCTAAATAAAGCTACAGAGTTCAGCTCTGTTTAAATATTTAACCGCTTATCTTGGAGGCAGTTAGAGACGAACATCCTTATTATTGATTAGATGTGTATTTGCATTTATTTTGCGATTTGCATCCAGCTATAGATAGGATCAATCTGCTCCCAAGCTGTAACCGTCGGGTCCAAATGAAGATTTGGCTTAGAGATAGAGATTCTCATAACTGATGTTATCTCCTTCTAACCACCTAAGCTGCTCGAAATTTAGATTGGATCAAGACTCTTCTTCTAAGGTTCTAGAAGCAGTCGCGTGTCACGTGATCGTTTGAGACTGGATGGACACGTGTCACGATCTTGAGGAGGTTGAAAACTGACCACTACAATATGTATGAAAGGGATTCTTCACAGCCCTCTTTGTAAATTTTATATCTCCATATTTTCTTGAAGCAACACCATTTTGTATCAGTTTTGGAAATATTGTTCCCAATGAGATATTCAAACATTGCGCATCTTTAAGAATCGAGCTGATGTGAAATATGCGTGTGCGAAAGCAACAGATAAAATAACTCAAATAAATGTTTCAACAACAAGAACGATCGTTGTTAAGAAAGCTTAAAACAATTAATATTAGCTATATTTCTTAACATGCATGTATTAAATTAATTCAAATATCAAAGTACTAATTAAATAGTGTTATGATGTAGGTAACAGATTCTACTATCAATAAAGAAATTAAAGCAACTACAAAAGAGAAAGAGATTCACACGCTCGCATTTAAAGTAGACAATAAATCAAGATTGATAAAAAATAGATATGTATTATCAGATTGTAAATAAATAGTTTTCAAGATTGAAATTATATCTAAAATGCTAACGAAGAAAATCTTGATAGTTGGATGAATCTGAATTTAATAAGGACTCGGCATGTTGCTTGTATTGTTTGAATTTCTTGTGCACGAGCTGGAATGTGTGACGTCAATGATGAAGAGGAGAGATCGTGGAGGCGATGAGGTGATTGTCAAAGGAGGCAAGGGTAGTGGACGACGATGAGAACTCGGCAACAATTTGAGAAAAGAAGAAATTTGATGTGGGAGATAAAGAGAGAAGAATAGAGATATTTAGTAATCAATAAACCAATCAGAGCATCCCACCACTAATCGGTGTCTAATAGGATATCTCACCACTACTAAAAAGATGATTCATCATCCAAAGCAAACTCAAAAAGAGAACAGCGAATTTTCATTGATTTCATTATTTATTGTAAAAGTGAATACATGAGGTCTTTATATAGGCTACAAAATTGTACTCTCCATTTCTATTTAAACTACATAATCAAACACCTAAAAGAAATTAAAAGTCTAAAAGAAAGACACGAAAAGAAACATACGTAAAAAGAAAATCAAAATCTTACTACAATTCTGATTACTAAAAACCAAAAGTATAAATAATATAAACTAATAATTCAATACTAGTAAAACTACTAGATCTATGTTGAGTTGACACGTCTTCTCCAATGATGACAGATACGCCATGATCTTGGTGTTTTGATTTTCGCATCATTTTCCTCGTGTTGGAGAGAGCTCAACTCCGTCGAGTCAGAAATAAAAGTGAACTCATTTGCTTCAAAGTGTCGAGATCAATCTGTTATAGTGCATTTTAGTTTTTTCACATGTCATCAATCAATGCCCATCGAACCAAATACTTACAGAGTCATGATAATTTCATCATCTAAAATTTTATCAATCTAATCAATTGTATTAGGTGAAATATTTGGAATTGGTGGAATGAAGGGTCTCCTAAAAATAAGCTCATGAAATAGCTCATCAATAAGAAAGATGCTAGGGTTAAAATCAAACTTTTGTAATTCACTAGATCTTCAATATTGAAAATAAAACTGATACCAAAACCTATAACATAAACATTACTCTTTAATTTCTTCAAGAATACAAGCATGTAAAACATCTCCAATATTAAAGTTTTAAACAGTTTTCTATTGTCAATTCGAATCATATAGTGGATATTGTTTTGAACAGTTTTATCCATGACTTTCTTGTGTAATTGTGATGTGATTCCACACGCACATGTGATGCAAAAGATGATAACGCAAACTCATGGACGATATCAATTTGACAATCAGTGTAGGTTGGAAGGCAGTGGAGAACTTAGACTTAGTACCTATCATGTGTCACATGGTTCTCCAAAGGCAAAGATGAAAATCGATCAGGATTCGACACGGCTGTGGAACTCCTATGGTTGTGGATTTAAACTACCTTAAATGGGTGAGAGTGAGATAACGACTTAATCCATCATTTTCGAATATCTCAAAGAATACTGCATTGGTACAGTATCCATTATCCATAATAACTCTACACAGTTCTTGTATCTTTTTTGTGACAAAGTAGTACTAACAATAGACAAGTGACTCGAATGTATTGACTAATGTCATTATGTGTAACATTTTTAGGAAATACGCCAATAAGTTCCGTAATTACTGGGGTGACTTCGGGGAAAATCAAGATACTAGACTCTACGATGTCATCACCTAGTTCTTCATCAACTTGGTCGTTAGCGAAGTCATCATTTACATCTTCATCGAAATCAGAATCTACGTCTGGTTGATATATATACTCTTCAGAATCAGATTCAATCTCGGGTTGGGTGTCACATATCGGTGGTGATTTGTCTGAAACTCCTTTGGGACATCACTAAACTCCTTTAGCACAGAAGTGACTACTGAAAGAATAGTGCTATACAACTTAGAGGCTGTAGTGGGAACTCCATCTATAATGACAACCCTAAAGAAACTAGCACAAGTGTCAACTTTATGTCATAACCTTGACAATTATCGCATTTAATAGGAGAAGACTTCTCGTTTGTGCCTTTATTTCGGTGATCCTTAACATCATGCCTAGGTGGGGGTATAATGGTCTTAGACCTATGAGGTTGAACAGATGGAAAGGTCTAGACTTGTAAAAATATGATGGCACGTACTTAATTTCTAACACTTCTTTCATGTTATCTCATGTGTCAATCAGTTGACGAAGTTGAGCTTTCCTGCTTTTTCCAAATTTGTCCAGTATTGACTAGCTTGTCCGGTCAGTTTCGTGACAACGAATCTGACTTTCGCTTCAAAAAATGGGTACCGGTTGAAATACATATCCATATTTTGTAGCCATCCAGAAAATTTTGAGGATCTCTTACATAACCAAAATAATTCAGACGAACATCAAAAGTTAGTACATTCATAGTGTGGTGCGAGAATTCTTATATGCAATTTTTAGTTTTATTTTTTTTTTTTATGCAAGAAAGCGGTAAAATTCCTAACAAGTGCCTAGATGATGCAAATCTATACTAGTTTTTATTTTGTTTTGTTGATTTTTTTAAGATTGACAGATTAATCAAACCCTAATCTTACCAGTCTAATTAGCAGATCGGTGTAACTCAGGTGTGAAGTTTTTCGTTCTCGCCTGTAATATCTCCTATTTAGTAATATTGTATTAATATTTTAATTATTTATTTGGATTTACTTATTATTTTTATATTGATATTGTTGTTGTTGCTAGTATTATTATTATTGTTGTTATTTCATTTTATCCCAAGCCCAAACATGCATGCAAGCCACTACTCTAATTATCTTCATTTTTCCCAATTTCTTAAAGCCCGAGCCCAAAAGCCTATAGTCTAATCTTCCTTCTCTTTATTTTCCTCCTTTTATTTTCTTTTCTTTGGGCTCGACCCAACCCATCAAGCCATTTCCTTTTCTTTCTTTTCATTTTCTTTTATTCTCTTTTCCTTTTTTTCCTGAGCCCAACAATAAAAGCCCAGGCCCAACCAACTCCCTCTCTATATATACATCTCCTTCCCCTTTTTATATCATCGTAGCCCTAACCCTAACCCTAATTTTCCACCTCCATCTCTTCTCTTCCCCACCGAGCGCTATAACCCGCTACGCCACCCTCGCCCTCCACGTCGAGCCACCACCCAACTCACCCATCTCCTTTTCGCAACCCGCCGCACCATCTCCTTCTTTCTCCCTGCACCCGAACCCAACTCAACTCCGCCGAACCTCCTCCTTGTGCCGCCATTACGAGCACCCACCTGCACCCACAGTCTTTACCTCCTTTCCTCCTCCGCGTGAGCCATCGATAGTCCACCGCCATCGAACCCACCATCTATCTCTCCCCAGCACATGCAACCACCATGCCTTCGCCGCAACCACCTCCCTCTCCTCCCCTCCGTACATGCAGACCAACCACCTTCTCCTCCGTGTGTACCCGAACCTATACGCTAGATGCTCACCCCTGACCTCCCCTCGGTGTGCTGTCGTGCAACCCACGACCTCCGTCCAGCAACCACCGCACCACTATCTGACGGCCACTTGCACCTCTGCTCCCTGAGCTGCACTCCTCCGCAGATCCGTCGGAGTGTGCACGCATCGCCTGATCTCCTCTATCTGCAGTCACCCCCCCCAACGCACCTTATCTTCTTCCTTGCCATGCCCAACCACCTCCTCCCGCAACCGAGTGTCGCCAAACCACCCATCATCCTCAGCCATCTCCTCCGTCGTATTAGCCCCTCCACCATCGAGCACGCCACCTCCTCTACAACTTCGTCGCATCGTGCTCCGTCCTTCTGCTACTGCTCCCTCGACAGTGCGCCGTCACTCGTTCTCAAGCCACCACCTGCCCGAGCTCTCCCCAGGTATGCAGAGTTCCTCCTTAGCTCTCTATTGTTCTTTGTATATGAGTATGTGTGTTGTGTGTTGTGCCTGTATGTGTATGTGTGAGATTACATCTCTCACTTTTGTGCATGTGTGTACATCTCCCGTGTGTGTGTGTGTTTATGTGCATGTGCGTATATACATGTGTGTCCGTGTGTGCACATGTGTGTACGTGTGTGCATGTGTGCGTGTGTATATACATGTGTGTTGTGTTCACATGTGTGTGTGTTGTGAATGTGTGTCTCAGTGCGTATGCTTGTGCGTGTGTACCACCCCTCTCTGTATGTGTGTGTGTTACAGTTATACAATTAGTCTCGGAGTATGTTTGCAATGGCACAGACCGATTTGGAGACCCAGACCCAATGGTTTCAAACTCAGTTGGGTGATCTAAATTCGGATTCGTGTTCGCAGAGTATCAATACGCAAGCCGATTTGAAGACCCGACACGCGAGACAATTCGAAGGTCCGGACCACTTCGTGCAATACAGATCCGATGGTGATTCAGACTCGGATTCTCATTATTTCATGTGAGTGTTCATTTTCTTTGTATCATTATTTATTTATTAGTGATTGTCCTTACTTATTGTATTAATGATGATTTACTGAACTTTATTGAGTTATTCAATTAATGTCTCTCGATTTAAATTGCATGAGTGTTTTAGTTATCCCGAGTAAATAATTATGTTTTTATTGTTATTATTGAGATCACCGTATCTATCATTTCATGTGATTGTATTGTTTTGATTTCTAAAAAATTAGGTGTCAGATATCTTGGTATGTTCTGTGTGCTTACTGATTCATCAGATTTATGAGATTGACAGCTAGTGATGAATTCTATTTATTTATTGATGATCCTAATAGATTATCTATGGGAGATTGTTGTTATCATTCTGAGAGAGAGTAGACACATCATAGATAATGGATCAGATATACCGTTGATGTTAATGTATTGAACCAAATATTTGTCACTTAGATGTGGGTATTTCTCTTTATCGATTTTTCAGATTTTGATTCATTGATCTGTTAATGCTTGGGTTAGTCAGTGGATTGTATTGAAGTAGAATTTGACTTAAAATTAGAGCAGATCAGATTAGTTAGAATAGTGAATTTTACAGATATGTAGTAGAATATTAGATACAGATTATTATACGGTGGGAGAGCCTAAATATTTTGGTGATGATGAAAAATAATACTGATTATAAAGCTTCTGCAGATCTACATCGCCGATTAAGATCTTTTAATGTCGGAGATTATGTGATGGTCCGCATGCGACCAGAACGGTTTCCACCAGGACCGTGAAGAAATTACACGCGCGCAGTGCAGGGCCATTCAAGATTATCAAGAAAATCAATTCAAATGCTTATGTGGTGGATCTCCCACCTGACTTTGGCATCAGTTGCACCTTTAATGTTGAGGATTTGGTTCCATATCGAGGTACTTTTGATACCCCTTCTGATCCATTTGTGGATGAGCCACGCCAAGACCTTCTTTCTGAGAGCCCCCCACTACCTCCACTTCCCCTTAAAATATCCTATGCAACAGAACATATAGATTCTATCTTGGATGATCAGATTATCTCTACTAGAGATGGAGGGACGAGACGCTATCTCATTAAGTGGACGGGAAAACCTGACAGAATATTCAAAGTTACCTGGGAAGGCGACTGTAAATCCAACCTGAATGAGACTGCTGTAGGCGCGTAGTACTGGTCGTCACGAATCCACTGCCTCAAAAACGGCTCGATTTGGACCTGAAACGAGCTCTGAACGGCCGTCGGAAGCGATGCTGCGATTCTGGACTGAGTCAGGACGAACTGGATCTGGACTGAGTCAACTCAGTGAGTTAACCCGGTTGGCTGACGTCAGCGATGACGTCAGCGAATCACTGTTGTACCGGGTTGCGGGTGAACGGGTTTACTTTCACGGGCAGTGTTTTAAATATCCCCGATATAACCCCGATATTGCGCCGATATTGCGTTTACGGCACCTAGCCGCAATGATTGGCACATCCAAACCGATATAGCGATTTTCACCCAAAATTGCCGATAAATCGGCATGGGCCCGATATATCGGCCGCAATTTCGCCGATTTTGGACCCGATATAGCGTTTTACACTCACTTGTATGTTAGGTATTTGGGTAATTCGAGCGATGTGGTAATGTGACATTTGTGAAGATTTTACACTTGGATAGTGATTATGCATTTATAAGCTTAATGCAAATTATCGAGTCAAGTATATGTTAAACATATAAGTATGATGTTTTATGTTGCTTTATATAATTTATGAATATATTGTCTTATGAGATGCAATTTAAGACAAGAAGATATGTATATTTACAGTCCGATTTTGACATCCGATTTTTGAAAATATCCCCGATATGTCCCCGATATATCCCCATCCCCGATAAATTTTCCAGGCCGATGTAGCCGCTGTGGCCGCCATTTAGAACACTGTTCACGGGACCCGACCTGTTTTACTTATCCCACTTAAAACCCGATCGGGTTTGGAGTCACACCCGTATTGTTCACACCCAAATCCAATTGGATTTTATAAAACCGGGTCTGGATGAAGCTCTCACCCGACACCCGAGTTTACTTCTCCACTCGCGCAGCTAGGGCAAGGGTGCGGCGGCGACCTGATGGCGGCGGCCTGGGGCGTTCACCGGCGAGGCTCCCACGGCGTTGGAGATCTACGGCGACGATGGCCTCGTCGAGCAGAGGCAAGGACGAAGACGAAGACGACGTTAGAGATCGTCGGCGATGAAATTTGCAGCCGCTGGGAAGGAGGGGGTTGTGGCGGCGATCTGAGTTTGTCGGTGGAGCTCGTCAACGAGGGGAGGTCCTGATTTTGGGACGAGACGACGAAACTTCAGTGATCCCTCCCTCGATCTCCGCTAGGGCTCGCGACACGGAGCGGCTTGCGGTGGTGGTGACGATGATCGGGGCGAAGGCACGGCGAAACTGGAGACCCGGTCACGGCGGTGCTCCGGCGAGACTGGGGGCGTCGGAGAAGAACAGGCGTTGGTGGCGACATGCGGTGAAGGCGTGGCTGACGGCGGCAGAGGCGCGGCGGAATTGGGAAGAAGATGAACAGTGGGGGTTGGGAAATTTTCAGGATTTTCGACGATGAATTTTTTTCACTGTATTTTTTTTTTTGAAACAGTGTAATTGTGCAACTAAATTAATTTGAATCTGTGATTACTTGATATATCTTGAAGTTAACTGTATCAGCACGTGTCTTTATCACTGTCTCCACATTATAATTTTCTTAATCACGTATTGATCTAAGTAGCTTAAAATTTGGTATTATCTTTCATCACTCTAATCTCTGACTCCTCCTGCATAGCATACATATTCTAAGGACAGCTCACATTTAGGGTCAGTGAGAATCTTGCATGCCTACTAGAAGTGGTAGAACTTTCTCTGTAGGCGAAACTTCAGCACCAATGGACCCTAGCATTCATGATACCCTTAACACAATCCTACAAAAGATAGAGAGCATGGACAGGCAACTACAAGTTAAGGATCAGGTTGATGTCAACTGTAGAGATCTAGCAACCAGAATTGGTAGGCTAGAAACCAATAGGAGAAGAATCAGGGATGATGAAAGTTCTCGAAATGACAGTAGGTCTCCTAGGCGTGAGCGAGGCCCACCTTACCAAACAACTGATGCCGATGCCCAGTATATCAGGAGCGTTAAAGTTGATGCTCCTTCTTTTTGACGGGCGTTTAGACCCTCAGGTCTATATAGATTGGCAGTTGGCTATGGACCGATATTTTCGTTGGCATGACATGTCTGAGTCAAGAAAAGTTCGACTGGCCGTAATGAAATTAACGGGACAAGCTGGGCAATACTGGGAAAACCTAGAGAGGATGATGAGGTACAGAAGGGAAGACCCCGTGGACACTTGGGAAAGCATGAAAGAGAAGCTTATGATGAAGTATGTTCCACCATCATTCAGTCAACAATTGTTGGACAAATGGAATCGATGGACTCAGGGAAACAAATCAGCCGCTGATTACATTGCTAAGTTTGATGAATATCTGAATCGGTGTGGAGCTATTGAGTTAGAATCTCCCGAACAGACCCTATCTAGGTTCAGGTCCGGTCTTAGGGATGATTATCGCCGAGAGCTCATTGCTCGAGGCATCACGACTCTAGAACAGGCATATCAGCTAGTCACCGACTTAGATGAGTCTAGAGGATCCTATTTTAACCGAAGTAACTTTAAGGATAACTCTAGAACCACCACTACTGGCCAGCCAAGCTTCAACCGAACACTTCCCACCCAAGTAAACCTGCCTCCAGTTCCTCTAGCGTCAAACCAGCAGGTCCTTCTGGTGCAAAGCCCTTTGCATCCGAGAAGAGAACGGTAAGTGAACCAGGAAAAATCAACCCTAGAACCCAATGCTACAGGTGTCAAGGGTATGGTCACCTTGCCAGCCAGTGCCCGAGTCAAACCAAAACCCTCTTCGTCGAAGTTCCCATTGAAGATATAGAAGGAGAGGATGATGGAGAAGAAGTGGTGCACCAACAAACAAGACGATGACTCGGACGCCTCTGTCGAAGAGTATGAATTTAATGGGTGCATTCGAACTGTGAAAATGACGAGCTTACCTCCTAGTGTAGCTCGCACCCAATTAGGAGTGGTTAGATTACTTTAACCCAGCCTGAACCACTCAACGACTGGAGAAGGACTGCCATATTCCAAACTTGAACAAAAATTGGCAATAAGAACTGCAAGGTAATAGTGGATAGTGGCAGCTGCATCAACGCTGTGGCGTCAAAGTTAATCACCACCTTGGGGATGACACCGGTGAAGCATCCAAACCCCTACAAGGTTACATGGATCGATGCTACATCTATCGATGTTCAAGAGAGATGTCAAATTCCCATCCAATTTGCCACATACACAGAAAATGTGTGGTGTGACATACTCCCCATGAATGTAGGTCATATCATTTTGGGTCGACCATGGTTATTTGACTTAGATGTGACCATACATGAACGTACCAACCAGTGTTCGTTCGTCCATAATGGGAAAAAGGTGAAGATTATGCCAAATCAACCGAAGCCGCCAACCCGAGAGAAAGGCTGATAAAGGGAAAGATAAAGTGGACGTTATAAATCCAAAAAAAAAGGTTGCTAAGGGCAAAGGTAAGATGGAAATGAATTTGATTAGCCACGATCAAATTGAAAAGAGCTTGCAGGATGGTTCTACTTGTTATGCTCTCGTGGCTCGAGAGGCTAGCCGGGATATCGAGGAGCAGATTCCTGAGCACATTAAACCAATTCTGGAGGAGTGTTCTGAAACCCTCCCACAAGATCTTCCAGGTGAGTTGCCCCCTATGCGAGACATTCAACATGCTATTGACTTAGTCCCAGGAGCAACTTTACCAAATTTGCCTCACTATAGAATGAACCCAACTGAACATGCGGAATTGCAACGGCAAGTGGAAGAGCTACTTGACAAGCGGTTCATCAAAGAGAGCTTGAGCCCATGTGCGGTTCCCGCACTTTTGGCGCCAAAGAAGGATGGTACATGGCGTATGTGTGTGGATAGTCGTGCAATCAATAAAATTACCGTCAAGTACCGTTTCCCCATTCCCCGTCTTGATGATATGCTGGATCTGATGTCAGGTGCCACAATCTTCTCCAAGATTGATCTTAAGAGCGGGTACCATCAAATTAGAATCCGACCCGGGGATGAATGGAAAACCGCATTTAAGACTAAAGACGGGTTATATGAATGGTTGGTTATGCCATTTGGGCTGTCCAATGCTCCAAGCACCTTCATGAGAGTAATGACCCAATTGTTTCGACCGTTTATCGGTAAGTTCGTGGTGGTCTATTTTGATGACATACTGATCTATAGCCAAACCCCGGAGCAACATGTGGGTCATCTGAGGCAAGTCCTCTGCACACTCCATGCTGAGAAATTTTATGCAAATCCAAAAAGTGTGCTTTTTGTATAGACAGGGTTATCTTCTTAGGATTTGTGGTTTCCTCCGAGGGGTTTCCGCAGACCCTGAGAAAGTGAAGGCAATAACCGAGTGGCCACAACCCCGGACGATCAGGGAAGTCAGAAGTTTTCACGGGTTAACCACTTTCTACCGTCGGTTCATCAAGAATTTTAGTGCTATTATGGCACCTATAACCGACTGTTTAAAGAGCGAGGTGTTCCAGTGGACTCCTGCTGCCTCCAAGGCTTTCGCTGAAATAAAGAAGATGATGACGGAAGCTCCCGTAATGCGTCTCCCTGATTTTTCAAAAGCTTTTGAAGTAACTTGTGACGCATCGGGACTAGCAATAGGTGGTGTACTAAGTCAGGAAAACCACCCGGTTGCTTATTTCAGCGAAAAACTAAATGATGCCCGGCAACGCTACTCCACTTATGATAAAGAATTTTATGCGGTTATACAGGCGTTGCGCTACTGGAGACATTATCTGTTGCCACAGGAATTCGTGTTGTACTCAGATCACGAAGCGTTAAGGTATCTCAACTCCCAGAAGAGATTAAACGCGAGGCATAGCAAATGGGTGGAGTTCTTGCAGGATTACACTTTTGTTCTCAAACATAAAGCAGGCATCGAGAATAAGGTCGCTGATGCGCTGAGTCGACGTGTCACGATCTTGGTGGCAATGAGCACAGAAGTGGTTGGATTTGAGAAATTAAAGGAGGAGTATGAATCATGTCCCGATTTTGGGAACATTTATGTCACGTTACGAGACGGCCCTGTTCGTGAGATGTACGGTTTTCTCCTTCAAGACGGTTATCTCTTCCGATTCCGTAAGTTGTGTATTCCCCGTACGTCCCTCAGGGATTTTCTCTCTTGGGAACTACATGCTGGAGGCCTGGCGGGACATTTCGGTCAGAATAAGACAATTGAGGCCATTGAACATCGATTCTACTGGCCGAGTCTGAAAAGAGATGTCTCTAAAGTAGTTAGCCAATGTCGCACGTGTCAACTGGCTAAGCAACAAAAGCAGATTGCCGGACCTTACACTCCTCTTCCTGTACCTAAGTGCCCCTGGCAAGACGTGAGCCTAGACTTCATTCTAGGGCTGCCCAAGACTCAAAAAAAGCACGATTCTATCCTAGTGGTAGTTGACCGATTCTCAAAAATGGCTCACTTCATCCCGTGTTCCAAGACCTCAGATGTGTCTCGAGTTGCTGTCTTATTCTTTGATCATATCGTAAAGTTGCACGGGATACCTAAAACCATGGTGTCTGATCGGGATGTTAAGTTTGTTAGCTATTTCTGGAAAACACTTTGGCATAAGATGGGCACCAAACTGAAGTTCTCAACCGCCTTTCACCCACAGACAGATGGTCAAACCGAGGTGGTAAATAGATCGCTAGGAAATCTCCTCAGGTGTCTAGTTGGAGAAAATTTAAAAACTTGGGATCTCATTTTGCCCATGGCTGAATTTGCATATAACGGATCTATCAATAGGACTACGGGTCTCAGTCCTTTTGAAATAGTAAACGGTTTTAAGCCCAGGCAACCCATTGATTTAATTCCTATGGCACATCATCATTCTAGGGTATCAGACTCCGCATCAGCATTTGCATCCCATATCCATGCATTACATGAGGAAGTCAGGGACAAGATAATGAAAAATAATACTGATTATAAAGCTTCTGCAGATCTACATCGCCGATTAAGATCTTTTAATGTCGGAGATTATGTGATGGTCCGCATGCGACCAGAACGGTTTCCACCAGGAACCGTGAAGAAATTACACGCGCGCAGTGCAGGGCCATTCAAGATTATCAAGAAATTCAATTCAAATGCTTATGTGGTGGATCTCCCACCTGACTTTGGCATCAGTTGCACCTTTAATGTTGAGGATTTGGTTCCATATCGAGGTACTTTTGATACCCCTTCTGATCCATTTGTGGATGAGCCACGCCAAGACCTTTCTGAGAGCCCCCCACTACCTCCACTTCCCCCTAAAATGTTCTATGCAACAGAACATATAGATTCTATCTTGGATGATCAGATTATCTCTACTAGAGATGGAGGGACGAGACGCTATCTCATTAAGTGGACGGGAAAACCTGATTCAGAAAATTCTTAGATTACCGAGGAAGACCTCCAGCATCTTAATCCTGATCGACTGGAGCACTATCACAGCAGACAGCAGTTCTGTCCCCCACACTCGACAGGGTCGAGTTTTTTCCACCCGGGGGAATTGATGAGGACATCATGCCACCGCCCAGGAGTAGGTTCGATCGAGTATACTTCAGGAGGCGACGCACTGGTCTTCTATGGCTTTAGATGTGACTTGTTTCAGGCTTTATGGATAGCAGATGTTTTAGCTTTATTTGTGTTCCTTTTATTTGTTCTTTTGTGGGCGTTTAGTACCACATCGGTTATTTCCCAGTACTCCTCTCTTGTAAAGCCTATATAAGGCCCCCTAGACTATTGTATTGGACAACTAATGAATGATTAAAACTTTTTCTCAAATTACTTTGTTAAATTCTTGAGTTCAGCTGCTCTCGAGTTTAGGGTGAGAAGCCCGTGCAAGGGGTGGAAACCCAAATTTTATCTTTTTCTCAATTTAAATTTTGGTTACGATTTGAAGGTGATTGCGATCCAGGTGGTTTTACATCATATATACTTGATGCTAAAAGTACAAGGGACTTTGTATTTTGTTACTGAGATGTGAGTGATCTTTCATCTATTCTTGTTTAGTTGGCTAGCATTTTTATTCGGAATTAGTTTGAAGAATCTTGGACTATATCTCGATTTGATCTGGAGGTTAATTAATTCATGAGTATAATTAAATGTGTGGATTTTATGTAAATTATTTATCAGACTTAGTTATTCTTTATTGGTAATAATCAGATGATAATTTAATGAGAAATTGAGGATTGATTAAATAGGATATAGCTTTATTAAAAGGATGGATCTTAAACTTGGATTTATCAGCTGATTCGAGCAGAGTATAAATTGACTTGGGGTTGAGGAATAGGTGTATATTGGGTTGACCTAACCTGGTGGATTTATATATATATAATTGATTTGTTACTTGGGTCTCTGGATCTGTGATTGACCTTGATGGAAGTGGGAGCCGATTGATGATCTTGATCAAACTGGATAGCGATGATCGTTTAAATGTGGCGGAGTAAGTTTTACTTCAGTTTGTTGGGACATGGATATATCGATAACTTAGAAGACTAGAGTAGATCTACAGGAAGAGAGAACTGATTATTAGTTTATTAAGCTTGTGGTTTACTGTATCGAATACTTTGATATAGACTTAATATTTGATGTTCACGATGATTGTATGGAGATTATGAATTGATGAATCAATTACTGTTGTATTCTAATATAAATGGATGAGATCTTGAAAAGTTCTAGATGAGACTGTATAGTGTCGGATCACTATCCCGACATGTTATGTATATATTTCATGTTACTGAAGTTACTGGGAGAATATTGTTAAACAGTAACACTATGATATCATTTCCTTTTGCTCAGTGATATTGATTCATTTTACTGTTAATGTCACTGATACTCTCACTGATCACTGTTACATGGTATATATTGTTACTGTTACTGCATCATATTGTCCCAGTAATCTACATGGATACTGAGTGATCTAAGTAAATTAATTAATAATGTAATCAGACAACTTATACTAGAATTGAGAAAATTAATGAAAGAGATAGCGTCTGTATTTTGAGTGGACCTAGGATATAAATTGTGCAGCCAAAAGAGGGTCACACTGCAGGGTTCCTAGGTATAACTGACATCCCATACTATTTACTGCTATATTGTTACTGTAGTACTAGTTGGTACGGCCTGGTTTAGCGCCAGGAGTCTGGGTCGTGGTCCCGGGTATGTACGGGACCCACCTATAGCATAGATAATGTCTCCTTATGTCAGTTTCAATAACATAGAACCCCGACTGACATATGTAGTAAGCGTGGTATGGGATGCGCTTACTGCATGTGGCAATTGGTGTTCGCTGAAATAATTAATAATAATAAACTATTATAATGTATTGTAAATTGACTGTGTTTACCTGATACATACATGATATGATAGACACTTGATTGTACACCTGATTCTAGTATAGACTGTTCTCACTATTGTTCAGTTATGTTTTGCATGTTATTTCTTATTCAGTATATTTTTATAACAGTATCATAGTATGTTCACATGTAATATTCATGTGTACCTTCCCTCATTTTACACATTCATTAGGAGTTTTCTGACTCCCTTGGATTTGCATATCCAGATCTATGGGTATTTCTTCTGTTGATCATGTAGTTTGAGAGGATCACACACATTACGACATGAGCTAGAGTTCTCTTTGCTTAATCATCCAGTCTCGGTATCTCTTCTTACTTATTCTTATTGATTCTTTTATTCTCTGTAATTTGGACTCAAGTATATTCTATTTCGATTATTTATACAATAATGTTATCATGTGGAAATTTATGTCATTTGCAGTAATTTTAATATTATTATAGTTGGTTTATATAACTTATTTCAGTCATTTTAGGCTTAGTGTGTATACGTGGGGTATTTTCCTCATGTATATACATCGTCAACTCTTGTCGCGAATCCGTTTCCACATATTTTGGAAAGTGAGGCATGACATTGGCGTTCCTTGATTACAGAACCGTGTTGAGTATCATTTCTTAGTTAAACACCAATCATACAAAATTTCAATAAAGGATTTACCCTTTACTCCTAAATTGCATTAATCTTTTGGGGGTTTTGAATAAAATTTAACTAGATGCAAGATAGTAAATAAATATGACTAATATGCAAATCCTACCTATCTGTGCTCTGATACCAAACTGATGTGTAACATATACGTGTGCGGAAGCAATAGATAAAATAACTCAATTAAGCGTTTCACCAATAAGAACGATCGTTGACAAGAAAGCTTAAAACAGTTAATATTAGCTATGTTTCTTTAACATACATGTATTGATCAATTCAAATATCAAAGTACCAATTAAAAATTGTTATGATGCAAGTACAGATTCTACTATCAATAAAAAAAGTTAAAACAACTACAAAAGAGAAAAAGATTCACACACTCACATTTAAAGTGGACAATTGATCAAGACTGATAATAAGTTAGAGATGTATTATCAGACTGTAAATGAATAGTTTTCAAGATTAAAATTATACCTCAAATGCTGTTAAAGAAAATTTTGATAGTTGGATGAATCTGAATTTGATAAGGACTCGACATGTTGCTTGTATTATTTGAATTTCTTTTGCACGGGCTTGAATGTGTGACGTCAATGACACAGAAGAGAGGTCGTGCAAGCGATGAGACAATTGTCAACAAAGGTGAGAGTAGTGGACGACGGCGAGAACTCAGGAACAACTTGAAAGAGGGACAAATTTGATGTGGGAGATAGAGAGAGGGGAAGAGAAATATTTAATAACTGATAAACCAATTAGGACATCCTGCCACAAATCGGAGTCTAATAAGGCATCCTACAACTTCTAGAAAGATGATTCATCATCCAAAGCAAACTTACAAAGAGAATAACAAATGTGCATTGATTTCATTGTTTATTATAAATTTGAATACATGGGGCTTTTATATAGGCTAGAAAATTGTTCTCTCCTACTTCTATTTAGATTAGATAATCAAACTCCAAAAAAAATAAGTCTAAAAGAAAGAAAGAATACACGAAAAAAAACCTACGTGAATAAGAAACCAGAAATCCTACTACAATTCTGATTATTAAAAATCAAAAGTATAAGAAATAGAAACTAGTAATCATAATACTAGTAGAACTACTGGATCCATATTGAGTTGGTGGGTCTTCTCAAACGATGATAGATACAACATGATCTTGGTGTTTTCATTTTCGCATCACAAGCATTCCCAGAATGTCATTCACGGTGCTATTGGGGGGTGGCTTGCAAATTGTATATGCCATTCTAGAACCATGAAAGTTTACAAAATATTTCATATTGAAAAGGTTTACAATTTCAAGTCAGCAAAATTCTCTCCTCCTAGTCTAATTGGGAACCTCAAGCATTTTGATGGGCAATGGTGAAAAAATAAAACCCGTCAACTAACTAACTGAACTTGTATTCCAGAAATAAACTGACCTATTCTACTTTACCATCTAAAAGAACAAATTTTTACTCTAGAAATTGGAAAAAAGACACTACCTTTAGCTTGTGTTTCCTTTCATTCAGCAGCTTCGCAGCTCCAAGCAGCATCGCGACATGCGCATCATGTCCGCACCCATGCATCACCCCATCCACCTTACTCTTATGCTCCCACTCCACCAATTCCTACATTTATTTCCCATCAAAATCCCAAATCACACAACTCATCCCCCAAAAAAAAAATTGAAATAACCTGAAGAGGGAGGGCGTCCATGTCCGCACGGAGAGCGACAATCGGGGGCCTACCGGACCCGACGTGGGCGACGACGCCGGTGCCGGCGACGGGGTGGGAGTAGGGGATGTTGAGGAGGTGGAGGTGGTGCCGGATGAGGGCGCTGGTGTTGTGCTCCTTGAACCGGAGCTCCGGGTACCGGTGGATCCGCCTCCGGATGGATAGGAGGAGATCCGAATCCGCTCTCGCAAGGCGGAGGAGTTCGACGACGTCGGCGGCATGGGGGCCGGCGGCGGCGGAGGAATAGGGGACAAGTAGGAGGAGGGATAAGAAGAGAGAGATGGTGGACATTTGGAATGTAGGGGTGAGAACAACAGAATGAGGAGAAAAGCGAGAGGGGGCCAATGAGAAAATATGTTTGTGCCCACATTTGGAGCTGATTTATTTTCAGACCCCAGGAACAGAATGACCTATGTGAAATTTCACTGAAATCATGCAACGCGGACTCACGTCCTCCCCGCAAGTGCGGATTTTATAAAATAATAAATATAATTTTTATATATAATTTTTTCTTTTTAAATTAAATTATTTTTTATAAATAAAAATATTTTTGAGACCTAGTTCAAGTGATAACTTAGGAATTTAATTTTCAAAAATTAAAAGTTCAAATATTATTTTTTCTTCTTTCTTATATTTTATTTACACTCACGTTAAAATTCTTATTATATTTCTTATTATATTTACATTCACACCAGAAAAAACAACTTGCATCCATCACTGCATACAATTATTATTTACAAGCATGTCAGACTAGATATAAAGAATTTGTGAAGAAAAAAACACCATATATTCTAAATAAAAATAATAAGGAGAGTGTGACATATTTGTTGTGTACGAGGAAGTAACCATCTGAACTTATAATATATTTTAGATGTGTACCAAGAAAGCTTAAATTTCTAGTGGAAAATCCAACAATAAACTACGGTTGGGGCTCACATTCGCTCACTTTAAAGATTATTAGTCAAAGTAAAATTATTAATATAAACATGTTAGACAATTTCTGTCCTTGTTGACTGTTGAGAGGTGGTAATTTGTCTTCTATATTTTTTAGTGCCAACCCACTGACAAAGGGATTGAAATTTATTCAAAGAATGTAGAGTATTATTAAGTAAATGAGGTTTTTTTTTCTCAATTCTATTAACATACCACATGATTTTTATGAGTAGAAAGAAAATTAAAACGACAAAATTTATAAGATTTATGTCAAATCCTCAATTATCAACATAATCTTATGGATATTAAAAAATATTTTACCTATCACTAACAACCTAGTTGCACACCCAAGAGACAAATAAAAGGTCTCATATAAAAACATTAGTAATTCTATTTCCGGAGGTGCCACTATTTTTCTCTCTTAATTAGACGTGAAAGAAGGTTTCAAGTGAGGGACTTCTCATATATCTCTGTTTTTTTTTTTTTCTGTTTCATTCTCCATAATCAGTCTTTTGTAGCAACTCTTTTGTTAGGGCCTTATAGGCCATGCTCAGTAAATAAAAAAAAAAAATATTTCTCATATAAAAGATATTTTTTCATTCTAATATTCCATGTTTTTCTTTCTTCGGTTCCGTTATGATTCACCATGTCGTTGTTAAAAGATTTTGAACCTGAATTTCAAATCATTTAACAAAATTATTGTAGGATTTCGCTTAAATTATTTCTCGAAAAAACTTGATTTTAGGCCTAATTTTTTTCTAAAATTTGCTTTATCCCGGGCTTTATTCAGTCTAATTTCTAATTGAATTATCAGCCTCGTCTTCTTGCTTAGCTCAGTGATTTACCATCCGATGCCCTTTATCCCTTTCATGCGGCGGACCTTCGTTTCCAAGTACTCAATCTCCATAGACTGGGATTGTATTTTATTTAACGGGTCGAGTCCTTGAGTAATTGGATACAATTTTCAGGTGTAAACTGTCTTAACATTTTCCTGTAGGTTAGAGTAATTTTTTTTGCATTACTTCAGAAAACAACAACTGATTTTTACTCGATTTTAAAAAATTATAATAGACCTCTTAAAAGTAAAAGACAATACACTGCTATGAACATTCGTAATATTTCCCGTTTTTTCATAAAACTACACTGAAAAATCATAGTTCATGGTAGTTTGTATTTTGCTGGTGATGTCTAGCTTAGTGGTACTAAGCTAAAGAGGTGGAAGTCGGTTGTGGAAAGTGTTAGTTTCTAGGATACAATCTGACAACTAATCAATGTCACCGATCTAATTGGCCAGGTCGGTGAATATTAGGTGGGAGGTTTTCCGTTTAATAGAACGTTGCTTAATTATAGAGCCATCTTTCAATTACCTTCCTTGGTTAAACACCAATTAGACTGGTATAAGTCAATCTCAATATACTGAATATCAGTATAACCTCGGTATAAAGAAAATTAATTCACTTATACAGTACTTGGAGTGAGGTACGCTTATAGCGAATCTCCTTAAGACAATTATGTCCCCCGCTATGGTGCTAACGGGTTATTAGACGCTGGTCTCTTAAGATATAACACTTCTTAATGGTATTTGGATAACACTACCAAATCACCGTACGGTCGAACCGTAGTTAATCAGTACCTTCACAGGATTATCAAAGCAGCAGGACCAAGACAAATTTCAGGGAGAATATTTGTCTTTACTTTGGAGAAACACCCACTGTAGAGAAAGGAAGAAGGTAGAAGAATATTCTTCTTTAGAAGTCACAGATTCAGACAACAATTCTATCAAAAAATCTGTTGAATTTTCTGAGCTTTCTTTCAGAATGAATTTTTAGAATCTGTTAGAAGTCGCTTCGGAATCCAAGTTGCAGAATTCTCACTTCCTGTTGGAAGTCACTTCGGACCCAAGTTGCAGAATTCTCACTTCGGAATGTAGAAGAAGGAACTCGATTTCCTTTTCTGTGTTGCTTGTTTATTTCTATGTTTTTTTTTGTTTGAGAGAAACGGAGCGCTATTTATAGCGCTCCAGGAGGGGTAGATCCGTCCGAACCCAACCGAACGGTTGCAACGGTTCGGTCTTAACCATTGCAACGATTCGTTTCAGACAGAAACCGCCCAACTGTTCGTGGCAGTTTTTCTATCAGCCGTTGCGCTGATTCGGTTCGGATCCGGATGGCGGAGCGGGTACGATCCGCTGTAACCCATACCCGTGAGACCTGGTTCAAAAAGAACCGGACCGAGTAGGGAACCTGTGCCCGAGCTTGAGCCCCGCACTGCTCCGGCTCCAGCGTTGGCGCGCGCGCGGGCATGGTTTCCCCCTAATCGCGCGCGAAAACTCCAAGTACCCAAAGGGCACACCCTTTGTTCCCATTTTTCTCTATTTAAATACTTCAAACTTTCATCTCATGGCCAATGTGAGACTAAATATTTTTAATTACCTTTAGTCCCCTTTAGGCTTTGAATTAGGCAAACTTTAGGCTTGAGTATCTCATTCATTCGAAGTCAGAATTGAACATGTGAATATACCACGTTCATCTCCAATGGAAGGAAAACACAAACACACTACGATCTTTATCCAATTGAATCTATCAACGGATCTCGCCATAATTCAACTCAAAGATTCACATTTATTCTTCATATTTCTCAACAATCCCCCTCAATGAATGGAGATTCAAGGAATTGACACACAAAGAGACTGACTCTATAGTAAAAGGTACTTTAGAAAAGAAACTGCATCAGGATAGGTGAACTAGGTCTTGAACCTTCCATAGCGAAAGCTTTATCGGACTTACTGACTAATCAGTGAACTAGGTCTTGAACTGTTAGCCATTAATGTAAGCCAAGTCAACAAGCTTCACATAGTAACTTTCCAAATCACCTTTGGTTCTCGGTTGTGTCCGCCCTGGATATTCTTGATTTCAGATAGTATCTTTAGGGAATAACAGCCTCTATAGAAATTTTCAAAGAGCTGACCCAACTCTATACTCACATAGGTGATCGTCTTATTAATAGCAGTCTACTCTACTCCACTTGTTTAATAACAAGATATAGGCATTATTAAAGTGTTAAGCTTATCCTTAATCCACTTGTAGAAAGCACTTGTGTGCACCTTAGGAATGGATTGGAGTCAAGCTCCTAAGTGCTTACTTGCTGAGTCAATCATAACTAGTTTTTCCTCTTGAACTTAGTCTGTAGGATCTCCAGTTGCTAAGTGAGGTTTTCATTAAGCTGACTCGGTAAGGTTAGACTTTTAGACCCATTTCCCTCGATGCGCAGCTTATACGCTCTCCGTTTAAACCTTTGGTAAGCGAATCCGCTAAATTATCTTTTAACGAGACAAAGTCAATAGAGATAATTTCATTTGAGAGCAACTGCTTAACAGTATTATGTCTACGACGAATATGTCTAGACTTACCATTGTATATAAACTTTTGTGCCCTAGATATAGCTGCTTGATTATCACAGTGTATATATATAGCGGGCACTGGCTTTTGCCATAATGGTATATCTTTCAAAAATTATCGCAGCCATTCTGCTCCTTCTCCGGCCTTATCTAAGGCTATGAATTCCGATTCCATAATAGAACGGGCAATACATGTTTGTTTGGAAGATTTTCAAGATATCGCTGCTCCTCCTAGAGTAAATACGTATCCGCTAGTTGATTTTAATTCCTCAGAATCGGCAATCCAATTAGCATCACTGTATCCTTCAAGTACAGGTGGATACTGTCCATATCTCAAGGATATTCCTTGGTATGTGATACGTAACCCAATACTCGTAGTAGAGCAGTTTAATAATCATCACTAGGGTTACTAGTGTATTTGCTTAACTTGCTTACAGCGCAAGCAATATCGGGTCTAGTCTAATTCATTAAATACATAAGACTTTCGATAATTTGAGAATACTCCAATTGGCGTACTCCAGTTCCTGTATTCGAAAAAGGATTTGTATTCTCCTTTATCTCATTATCCTTGAATCTTTCTATCATGTTATCCACGCAGTGAGATTGAGATAGACTGATTCCATCTGATGTTCTTGTGATTTAAATTTTTAAAATTACATCAGCAACCCCCAAATCCTTCATGTCAAAACTGTTGGTGTCACGCCCCGCTTCCCAAAATACGAGGGAGAGGAGTCGCGATGAAGGTCGGCGACGCATATACGCAAGGAAATACCTCACGTATATACGCTAAGCCTAAATTAACCTGAACAAGCTATAAATCAGAACTATAATCAACGATCACTGCAATAATACATATAAGACTACACATGATAACAAATGAATAACGAAAAGAAAATGGCAGCTGAATGCGGTAAAGAGAGAATCAGGAAATGACAGAAATATAAAAGAGATGAAAATACCAGAAACAGAGAGGAACTCAAGCTCCTCGCATAATGGACGGTCTCAACGGACACCTGCACAATAAAGACAATCGTCCAATATCTGGACGTGCAAATCCAGGGTCGTCAGAACGCGACCATGATGAGTGTGTGTGTAAAGGGAAAAGCTCGTGCATGTAAACAAGGTGCATAAAGTAATAACAAGAATAACTGCAGATATAAGGTAATCAAATAACATGATACATAAGCAACTGAATAACAAGAGCAAGAATAAGAGTACAGGTACAAGACAAGTAAAGCAACTGTAGCCAACAACAGATGTCTAGATGTGCGACCTATCACATGTCACTAGGTTGGTATCCAAGTCTGGTCATAAGTCTGGTCCTGGTTACAATCATCTGGTCCGGATTACAATCATGTACACAGCCATATGTCATAAGGCAGGGTAACCATTCAAGGCATAACACACTGTGTTCATTCAAGCCATTCAATAACAATCAGTAGTGTTCTACGTTATCTTTGTCACTTTCCCACCGGCGTCCCACAACATCCGACAGTTCACCCTGAAGCCCGCACATCCAGTAGAGCTCATTCGAACTCCGATATGCGGGTATCATTGTTCGAATAGGGAAAGAGAACCAAATAACAAGTATTCAAGGTGTCATCAACATACAAGTGCGTGTGAATGCTAATAGGCACTGAGAATGTAATATCACGCTAACACCAGGTGGCACAATCAGTAGATAGCCCTACAGATTCAAGAGGTGGCCCCCACAGATTCAAGAGGTGGCCCCCACCACGTGTGTGGTGTGGCACTTTGCTCCGTGTGGCACTTTGCTCTGAGGGGAATGGATTCTAGAGGTGGCCCCCACGGATTCAAGAGGTGGCCCCCCCATGTGTATGATGTGGCACTTTGTTCCGTGTGGCACTTAGTTCCATTCAGGATCCACCGGACGCTAGTACGATTGTGGGATACATCCTCGTCATCCCGACACCAGGCGGCATATCCGCCGGACGCCGATTTGACTGTGCTATTAATAGGGTAACAGTGCATGGGACATGGGTACAGGAGATACAGGAGTCCAGGATACATGGGTACAAGATATCAGGTAACAGTGTCATAGCAGGCCAAGGTCCCAGAAAAGGTGCCAGGTGTACAGTCAGTTAGGTAGTGCCATTAGTAACAATCAATATCTTAGGCCATTTCAATTACTGGGATGCTATGGGATGGTAACAATATCAGTACAGTAATAATCAATCAGTAATCGTATACACGGTGAACAATATCAGTACAGTGAACAGTAACAGTAACCGTGTATACGATGAACAATAAAACTGTAAAAGGTGTTACAGTCAACAATCATATCCCCGTAACTTCCAGTAATCTGAATACTAGGTTTATCAGTCAGGTGCCAAGTATGACCAGTCAAGTTCAGCTCACGAATAACCAACTAATTGTCACCTGTCTTATCATCAAAAAGATAATCAAATCTACTAATGAACTGATAATTGCTATCTGGTAACTCTGAGTACAAGATCACTGATATCAACTAGGTCACTATCACAATAACTCAAACTCTATCAACTGACGTAATCCAGTCTCTAACATTATAACAAGTCCACATCAATACCTGGATGAATCATTACTTAAGTTATTATCAAAGAAGGGATAACAATTCTGGAAGTCCTCTACATAAAATATATCATCTGTCTTCTATAACTCTAGTTCAGTCCAAATCACAGCCCAACTCTGAAATAGTTTATGTACCATCCAATCGTCAAGTACTCTAATCTTTAATAAGGTAAGATCACACCTAATATGTCCTCAACCAGCTGTAATATAGAATAGCTACTACTGATACTTAACATCAACGACATATCATCTAGTAAATCTCATATACTCATCTATAGATCCAAGTCATTACAACTAACTCATAAGTCCAATAGTTCCATATACATCTAGTTTCAATACACATCTAATAATCTGATACAATAATTGTCATTCCAACATATAACAATATCCAGTACTAATCCTCTCACTCTAACATACAACTCTGATTCATAAGTATTCACAATTCCTTCTCCAATTAAGATCAGTCAGGATATCCCAACACTCGGTATCACGACATATTCATGCATATAAGTTCTATCATGATATCTCGATACTAGGTACCATAACATGTACATGCATCTAAGTTCTATTAGATCAAGTCATTACCACCAATATCCATCTCTCGATATCATATACATCTATCAATAACCAATACATAATCCATGGGTAAAGTCCACAATCCATCAAGTAACCATACACAGCTGACAGACTCACATTAGTCGACTAAGGCTATATACAAGTCGACTAGGGGAAAGTATAGTCGACTAATCAAGTGGGTCAAGTCGACTATACCAAGGCCAAGTCGACTAACAGGAATGGCTAGTCGACTACACAGGGATACAGAGAGCTACACAGCTACAAGTCAACTTATTAGTCGACTAGGGTAAAGGGTAAGTCGACTACACTAATTATTGGTCGACTACTAAATACATCAAGTCGACCAGCAGAGAGATACAGAGAGTTACACATATTTCTAAAGCTGTACTAGTCGACTATAGGGAATACACTAGTCGACTAGCAGAGGCATTAGTCGACTAATACCAGATATTAGTCGACTAATAACCCTGCCAGGGCACATAATAGAGATACGAACATCACTTATTCTCTCATGCAAATATATGGATCTAAGCCCCTCTCTCTCACACATCAACATACACAATATCCACATTATTCTATGTACACAATTGAATCAGAATGGAAATCAATTACATATAATAAAAGGAACCGAAAGGAGTAAACACTCGCATCGGGAAATCTGGTCGTTACCGGGCAAGTCGCCGCTACGGTTGCTGTGGTGCGATTCCTCGCTGTCGGACTGCATGGGAGGTGGCCAGGGTGCTGGAGAAGGCCTGGCTGCAAGCTGGAGGTCTCGCGCTCGCCGGAAGGGTCTCGAACTGCTGCTCGCCTGAACTGCGCGGACATGGATCTGCTGCAGATTCGCCGGAGAAGTCTGCCGTGTCGCTGTTGGATCTGGACTTGGCCTTGCGTGGGGGCTGTCCGCTGTTGCAGATCTGGGCCGTGGAGGTAGTCGTGGGCTGTCCGGGTCTGTTGGGGATGCGTCGGAGAGCTGTGCACGCCAGGGAGGAGAGCTCGCTGCCGTTGCTGCTGATCTGCTGGTGCTTTTGCTGCTGGTTCCCTGTTGATGTTGGCCGACCATGGGTGAGAGGGGATCGGCCATGGTGCTGTTCCAATGAAGAGAGAGGAGAAGGAGGTGCGGCAGCATGAGGGGAGAGAAATTAGATTAGGGTTAGAGTTAGGTTTAGGTTAACAATAGGATTATATAGTAGGGTGGGTTATGGGTCTAATAGGTATTGGGTTTGAGGGTAATACTAGATTAGGATCCAATAGGTGGATAGGTGTTGGGTTATGGATCACCAAGTAAATAAGTAATGGGTTTCAGGTCACCAATGGGTATTGGATCTAAATAGGCTAATGGGTAGGATCCAATTAGGTTAAGTGTTGGGTCTTGGTTTGAATTTGGGTAATGGATTAGATAACGGGTATGGCACCGGGTTTCATAATGGGTATAAGGATCAGGACAATAAGAGTATGGGTAATGGGCTAGAATCCAAATAGTCATAGGATCGCTAATGGGTAAAATTAGGAACGGGTCTAATGAGTATGGGATCAAAGAATAAGACATGTATGGAAATCAATGGAAAGGAATACACTACTACAAATAATAATCCAACATTAGTAGTAACATTGCCTAACCAAAATAATAATATTAATAATACCAATAGCAACTCGCAATACTTAAATACAATAATAATAGAACACAAAATATGAATATCAGAAATATCAGTAACAACAACTACTAAAATAAGTAGTAATAATATTAACACTACTGATAATTGCAATAAATAATAATCAAGAGGGAATAATAATAATCATGGTAAATATACAATGTCAAATTACCAATTACTGTCTCAAAAATAATTTTCATACTTAATAATAATAATCTCAGGAAATAATAAATTAACTTGATTAAATAAAAATACTCATTAAATCGAAATAAATACTTGAAGAAAATAAAAATACAGTAGTTTAGATTAGGGATATTACATTCTACCCACCTTAATAAAAATTTCGTCCTCGAAATTCAATTAGGGCAGGGAATGGTAAGAAAATCAAAATACAGGGAGAAAACAATAAGCTTCTATGTCGCCTCGCTGGGACACCACACTTCCGCTGCGCGCTCTGTCTCTGCTACCAGCTTCAATAAGGAGTAACCAATCTCAAGAGATAGAATCAGGAGGAATGAATAGGAAGGAAGGATGAAATCAAGATGGACATCCAAATCACCCTAAATGAAGTGTTGGAATCATGGATATCAACAGATCAAGAATGGAATTCCAAAGGGATGACGATCAATTCCAAATGGAGTCAATACTATCATGTGAATAGTATATGTATATTGCAGTGTAATTATAACTTATTCAAGTTACCGGTAAGAACTAGGTCTCTCTTGCGAAACAAGAGTCAAAATTCAAGATCGCAAGTCGAAAACCTAGGCTCTGATACCAAGAAAACCCTGTCACGCCCCGCTTCCCAAAATACGAGGGAGAGGAGTCGCGACGAAGGTCGGCGACGCATATACGTAAGGAAAATACCTCACGTATACACGCTAAGCCTAAATTAACCTGAACAAGCTATAAATCAGAACTATAATCATCGATCACTGCAATAATACATATAAGACTACACATGATAACAGATGAATAACGAAAAGAAAATGGCAGCTGAATGCGGTAAAGGGAGAATCAGGAAATGACAGAAATATAAAAGAGATGAAAATACCAGAAACAGAGAGGAACTCAAGCTCCTCGCATAATGGACGGTCTCAACGGACACCTGCACAATAAAAACAATCGTCCAATATCTGGACGTGCAAATCCAGGGTCATCAGAACGCGACCATGGTGAGTGTGTGTGTAAAGGGAAAAGCTCGTGCATATAAACAAGGTGCATAAAGTAATAACAAGAATAACTGTAGATATAAGGTAATCAAATAACATGATACATAAGCAACTGAATAACAAGCGCAAGAATAAGAGTACAGGTACAAGACAAGTAAAGCAACTGTAGCCAACAACAGATGTCTAGATGTGCGACCTATCACATGTCACTAGGTTGGTATCCAAGTCTGGTCATAAGTCTGGTCCTGGTTACAATCATCTGGTCTGGATTACAATCATGTACACAGCCATATGTCATAAGGCAGGGTAACCATTTAAGGCATAACACACTGTGTTCATTCAAGCCATTCAATAACAATCAGTAGTGTTCTACGTTATCTTTGTCACTTTCCCACCGGCGTCCCACAACATCCGACAGTTCACCCTGGAGCCCGCACATCCAGTAGAACTCATTCGAACTCTGATATGCGGGTATCATTGTTCGAATAGGGAAAGAGAACCAAATAACAAGTATTCAAGGTGTCATCAACATACAAGTGCGTGTGAATGCTAATAGGCACTGAGAATGTAATATCACGCTAACACCAGGTGGCACAATCAGTAGATAGCCCTACAGATTCAAGAGGTGGCCCCCACAGATTCAAGAGGTGGCCCCCACCACGTGTGTGGTGTGGCACTTTGCTCCGTGTGGCACTTTGCTCTGAGGGGAATAGATTCTAGAGGTGGCCCCCACGGATTCAAGAGGTGGCCCCCACCATGTGTATGATGTGACGCTTTGTTCCGTGTGGCACTTAGTTCCATTCAGGATCCACCGGACGCTAGTATGATTGTGGGATACATCCTCGTCATCCCGACACCAGGCGGCAAATCCGCCGGACGCCGGTTTGACTGTGCTATTACAGGGTAACAGTGCATGGGACATGGGTACAGGAGATACAGGAGTCCAGGATACATGGGTACAAGATATCAGGTAACAGTGTCATAGCAGGCCAAGATCCCAGAAAAGGTGCCAGGTGTACAGTCAGTTAGGTAGTGCCATTAGTAACAATCAATATCTTAGGCCATTTCAATTACTGGGATGCTACGGGATGGTAACAATATCAGTACAGTAATAATCAATCAGTAATCGTATACACGGTGAACAATATCAGTACAATGAACAGTAACAGTAACCGTGTATACGATGAACAATAAACTGTAAAAGGTGTTATAGTCAACAATCATATCCCCGTAACTTCCAGTAATCTGAATACTAGGTTTATCAGTCAGGTGCCAAGCATGACCAGTCAAGTTCAGCTCACGAATAACCAACTAATTGTCACCTGTCTTATCATCAAAAAGATAATCAAATCTACTAATGAACTGATAACTGCTATCTGGTAACTCTGAGTACAAGATCACTGATATCAACTAGGTCACTATCACAATAACTCAAACTCTATCAACTGACGTAATCCAGTCTCTAACATTATAACAAGTCCACATCAATATCTGGATGAATCATTACTTAAGTTATTATCAAAGAAGGGATAACAAGTCTGGAAGTCCTCTACATAAAATATATCATCTGTCTTCTATAACTCTAGTTCAGTCCAAATCACAGCCCAACTCTGAAATAGTTCATGTACCATCCAATCGTCAAGTACTCTAATCTTTAATAAAGTAAGATCACACCTAATATGTCCTCAACCAGCTGTAATATAGAATAGCTACTACTGATACTTAACATCAACGACATATCATCTAGTAAATCTCATATACTCATCTGTAGATCCAAGTCATTACAACTAACTCATAAGTCCAATAGTTCCATATGCATCTAGTTTCAATACACATCTAATAATCTGATACAATAATTGTCATTCCAACATATAACAATATCCAGTACTAATCCTCTCACTCTAACATACAACTCTGATTCATAAGTATTCATAATTCCTTCTCCTATTAAAATCAGTCAGGATATCCCAACACTCGGTATCACGACATATTCATGCATATAAGTTCTATCATGATATCTCGATACTAGGTACCATAACATGTACGTGCATCTAAGTTCTATTAGATCAAGTCATTACCACCAATATCCATCTCTCGATATCATATACATCTATCAATAACCAATACATAATCCATCGGTAAAGTCCACAATCCATCAAGTAACCATACACAGCTAACAGACTCACATTAGTCGACTAAGGCTCTATACAAGTCGACTAGGGGAAAGTATAGTCGACTAATCAAGTGGGTCAAGTCGACTATACCAAGGCCAAGTCGACTAACAGGAATGGCTAGTCGACTACACAGGGATACAGAGAGCTACACAGCTACAGGTCAACTTATTAGTCGACTAGGGTAAAGGGTAAGTCGACTACACTAATTATTGGTTGACTACTAAATACATCAAGTCGACCAGCAGAGAGACACAGAGAGTTACACATATTTCTAAAGCTGTACTAGTCGACTATAGGGAATACACTAGTCGACTAGCAGAGGCATTAGTCGACTAATACCAGATATTAGTCGACTAATAACCCTGCCAGGGCACATAATAGAGATACGAACATCACTTATTCTCTCATGCAATATATGGATCTAAGCCCCTCTCTCTCACACATCAACATACACAATATCCACATTATTCTATGTACACAATTGAATCAGAATGGAAATCAATTACATATAATAAAAGGAACCGAAAGGAGTAAACACTCACATCGGGAAATCTGGTCGTTACCGGGTGAGTCGTCGCTACGGTTGCTGTGGTGCGGTTCCTCGCTGTCGGACTGCATGGGAGGTGGCCAGGGTGCTGGAGAAGGCCTGGCTACAAGCTGGAGGTCTCGCGCTCGCCGGAAGGGTCTCGAACTGCTGCTCGCCTGAACTGCGCGGACATGGATCTGCTGCAGATTCGCCGAGAAGTCTGCCGTGTCGCTGTTGGATCTAGACTCGGCCTTGCGCGGGGGCTGTCCGCTGTTGCAGATCTAGGCCGTGGAGGTAGTCGTGGGCTGTCCGGGTCTGCTGGGGATGCGCCGGAGAGCTGTGCACGCCAGGGAGGAGAGCTCGCTGCCGTTGCTGCTGATCTGCTGGTGCTCTTGCTGCTGGTTCCCTGTTGATGTTGGCCGGCCATGGGTGAGAGGGGATCGGCCATGGTGCTGTTCCAATGAAGAGAGAGGAGAAGAGGTGCGACAGCATGAGGGGAGAGAAATTAGATTAGGGTTAGAGCTAGGTTTAGGTTAACAATAGGATTATATAGTAGGGTGGGTTATGGGTCTAATAGGTATTGGGTTTGAGGGTAATACTAGATTAGGATCCAATAGGTGGATAGGTGTTGGGTTATGGATCACCAAGTAAATAAGTAATGGGTTTCAGGTCACCAATGGGTATTGGATCTAATAGGCTAATGGGTAGGATCCAATTAGGTTAAGTATTGGGTCTTAGTTTGGATTTGGGTAATGGATTAGATAACGGGTATGGCACCGGGTTTCATAATGGGTATAAGGATCAAGACAACAAGAGTATGGGTAATGGGCTAGAATCCAAATAGTCATAGGATCGCTAATGGGTAAAATTAGGAACGGGTCTAATGAGTATGGGATCAAAGAATAAGACATGTATGGAAATCAAGGGAAAGGAATACACCACTACAAATAATAATCCAACATTAGTAGTAACATTGCCTAACCAAAATAATAATATTAATAATACCAATAGCAACTCGCAATACTTAAATACAATAATAATAGAACACAAAATATGAATATCAGAAATATCAGTAACAACAACTACTAAAATAAGTAGTAATAATATTAACACTACTGATAATTGCAATAAATAATAATCAAGAGGGAATAATAATAATCATGGTAAATATACAATGTCAAATTACCAATTACTGTCTCAAAAATAATTTTCATACTTAATAATAATAATCTCAGGAAAATAATAAATTAACTTGATTAAATAAAAATACTCATTAAATCGAAATAAATACTTGAAGAAAATAAAAATACAGTAGTTTAGATTAGGGATATTACAGTTGGATAACATTCTTTTAGTGGACTTAATAATTTCAATATTAGTCCCAAGTATCAACGTGTCGTCTACATAAAGACAAACAATGTTACATGCATTTTCAACTATTTTAGTATAAACACACTTATCACATTCATTGATAGTGAATCCATCTTTGATCATAACACTATCAAATTTTCATGCCATTGTTTTGGAGCTTGCTTTAAACCGTATAAGGATTTCACCAATTTACACACTTTGTGTTCTTAGCCCTTGATTATAAATCCTTATGGTTGTTCCATATATATTTTTCATTTAATTCACTGTTTAAGAATGCAGTCTTGACATCCATTTGATGGATATCTAAGTTATATAATACTGCAATTGTAATCAACATCCGAATGGAGGTTATTCTTGTTACTGGTGAATAAGTATCGAATTAGTCAAGTCCTTCTTTTTGTCGTTAGCCTTGGCCAATTCCCAAGTATGATTACTTAGTATGGATTCTATTTCGCTATTTATAGCTTCTTTTCACATTTGTGCTTCTGGGGTAGACATAGCCTCTTTATATATTTGAGGCTCGCTTTCAATAACGTATGCTATGAATCTGGACCAAAAGATTTTGAGATTCTAGATCTCTGACTTCTTCTTGGTTCAATTTCTGCAGTAACAATCAGTTCCTCCAGGCTTTCATCCCTGAACGCCATCTCATGTGTTCTTTTCTCAGAAGTCTTATCTATTTCCCGTTTGTATGGAAAATTGTCTTCAAAGAACACAACATCTCTAAATTTGATAATCATGTTTACATAAATATTTGGTATTTCTGATTTATGAACCAGAAATTTGTAGGCGCTACTATTCAAGGCATAGCCTATGAATATGCAGTCCATAGTTCTTGCTCCCGACTTAGTTTTTTTAGGTAATGGTGCTCGTACCATTGCAAGGCACCCCCCACATTTTGAGGTAATGGTAAGAAGGTGTCCTTCCGTGCCATAACTCAAATGACATAAGATCAAGTTTCTTGTGGGGTACTCTATTTAGAATATAATTTGCAGTTAACAGAGCTTCCCCCCATAAGTTCTGCGGAGCTTCAGAACTTATGAGCATGGAATTGACCATCTCCTTCAAAGTTTTGTTCTTCCGTTTAGCAATTCCATTTTGCTGAGGAGTATATGGTGCTGTAGTTTGATGGATTATATCAAATTTAGCACATAACTCACTAAAATCATTTGATTTATATTCCCCGCCTCTATCGGATTTTAGAATCTTGATATTCTTGTTGAGTCGATTCTCAACTTCGGCTTTATATGTTATAAACATATTCATTGCCTCATCCTTACTGTTTAAAAGATACACATAATAGTATCTTGTACAGTCATCGATAAAAGTAATAAATACTTTTTCCCGCCTATAGTTGGTATAAACTTCAAGTCACACAGATCGCTATGAATTAACCCTAAAGGTTCTGTATTTCGATCAATTGAGTGAAATGAATTTTTCGCGAACTTGGTTTAACACAAATCTCACACTTGCGAATTTCTTTCAAGTTGAGTTTAGGAATATATCCTTGATTAGATAAGTTTTTTAAAGATTTGTAATTTACATGCCCTAATCTAGCATGCCATAAAATAGGAGATTCAAGCAAATAAATAGAAGACTTTTCTTTATTTATAAGCTTAGGGTACAAATATACAGACTTTTTGTCCACCACTACAACATTGGCTTTAAAAAGTCTATCAACAAGATAACTCTTTCCACAAACATCCCACCCTTAGTAAGTACAAATTTATTTGATTCAAAAACTATTATAAATCCTTTCTTATTAAGTATTGATCCAGCGATCAGATTCTTGTGGATATCTGGAACATGTAGCACATTATTTAGAGTAAGCTCTTTCCAAATGTCCACTTCAGGATGACCTTTCCTTTTCCCTCAACCTTGGAGACGGTTGAGTTTCCCATGAAGAGTTGCTCATTTTACTCTAGTTTATGATTTTCAGAGAATAATAATTTCTTAGAGCAGATGTACCAAGTAGCCCGAGTGTCTACCTACCAATCCTTATTTTTGGTCGTCATATTCACTTCTAACACCACAGCTGAAAGACCTGGCGACACATGCTCGGTCAGGTTTGCCTGTGGATGGTTCTTCTTATTCTTTTTTAGACGGCTGTGACATTCATTCGCCTTATGCCCCTTTTTGTTGCAGATGTAGCAAGTTCCATTGAAGTGCATGTTCTTGCCTTCTTGGACCTTGCCTTTGTACCATTGGGCATTTTCTTCCGCTTTAAGCCTTTGGAAGTAGACGCTTTCCCCTTTGAGTCTTCGATCACATTGGCCTTGGCTTCATAGGAGTTCTTACTGCTCTTTTCTCGGACTTTCGGTTGTCCTCCTCAATTTGAAGCCTCACAATGAGATCTTTCAACTTTAGCTCCTTGCCTTGTGCTTTAGGTAGTTCTTGAAATCTCTCCTGCAGGTGGGAGTTTCTCTACAATAGTAGCAACCTGAAAAGTTTCAGGTAGATTCATACCTTCGGCCTCTATCTCGTGCAAGAAAAGTTGGAACTCTTACACCTGACTGATTACAGTCTTGTTGTCTACCATTTTATACTCCAGAAATCGTCATACGATGAACTTCTTGGTACCAGCATCTTCAGTCTTGTACTTCTTATCAAGACTGGCTCATAACTTCTTTGCCGTTGTGATTGAACTGTAGACATTGTAAAGAGAATCATCCAGTCCATTTAAAATATAGTTTCGACAAAGGAAGTCACCTTGAGTCCATGCATCGACTAGAAGGACTGAGTCCAGATCAGTTTCAGGTTCTGGTGGATCCTCTTGCAGGAATTTGGCCAGATGCAGAGTAGTCAAGTAGAAGAGCATTTTCTTTTGCCACCTCTTGAATTCTAAGCCATCAAATTTTCCTGGCTTCTCTGGCTTCGGGTTAGGAAGTGGCAGGCATTAAAGTTTGGATCTGCATGTTTGGTGCTTACTTGAGCTGTCTTGATTAGTCTCAGACATTTTCTGCAAGTTCAAGCAGAACAAAAGTAAGAAACTTCAAAATAATTGACTTAAAATTGTTAGTTTCTAGGATCGTGTTTGGACCAAGTCTAGAAGATGAGAAGGCTTCAAGTGAAGACTTCAAGAAGATGAAGACTTGTATCTAGGTATAAAATTTTTATTTTAGATAAAATGTAAAGGATAGAATAGTTGGTGGATTGCTCAAGTATATATTTACACACACACTCTTGATAGTTTTGTTTTCACAAAGATTTTCGTTTTGGAAAACATAAGTTTGGATTTTGGTTTTCATGTTTACATATCTTTTATCCAAAATCATGCTTAATGCTTAATGTCAAAAACATAGATATCTTATTTGTGTAGTGGATCATATCCATACACATTATGCTTTAATGAATTCAAAATATCTTGTTTTTGTATCATGAAGAAGTTTGGAAAACAAGTTTTAGAAAAATACAAGTTTTCAATTGAGCCAATATTTTCATATTACAAAAATAGTCCAAATCTTTTATAACATGCCTTGATTTTGTGCAAGCATGTTTGTTTATCAAAGTATATTGGTAAAACTATTTTTGTAGATTTTTAAGTATTTTATGGGATTTTATGTGAGCCAAAATGACCAAGCTTTAAATCCCAGTTTTTCTGTTTCAGGCTTCAGCTAGTCGACTAGTCGATCGACCAAGTCGACTAGGGTGAAGTCAGTCGACCGACCCGGTCGACCGACGTGCACGCCAGTTCTGCAGGATGGCCGGCCGACCGACCCGGTCGACCGTCCAGAAAGCTCTGCTCTCTGGAAAGGCCCCGGACGACCGTGCGGTCGACCGACAGAGAGATTGCTCTCTGTATCCTGGCTCGGTCGACTGCCCGGTCGACCGATAGCTCAAACGGTCTGAAATATGACCGTTGGACGGCCGACCGGACGGTCGACCGTTAGGCCTGACAGAACCCCAACGGCTAGTTTTTCTCAGCCTATAAATTTGGGGGTTTGGGCATTGTTTTTCACCAAGATTTTGGAGACTTTTAGAGCCAATTTTTCCCATTCTTTTCAGAGGTTTTCTCCACATATTTGAGAGCAAATATTTCCTATCAAAAGGGAAGATTTTATCTAGAGTGTTAAAAGAGATTTCTTTGAGTTTTCCTCCACCATCTCTTTCCTTGTTTTCTCACACATACACTTGAGCTATCCATTGCTATTCATCTTATAAGAGTGTTGTAGTGAGATAGTTTTTAGGTGATCAAAGTGTTGTGATCACCAAAGACTTGTACTTTGTTCTTTGAGAAGGTGGATGGTTGTGTTCGCATTGTTTCGGGTCCTAGTGTGGACTCGGTTGTTTCGGGTTCGGGTGCGAACTCTTATTTGAGGTGCGGCCTCGGTGAGCCGTGGGCTTGCGTGTGTACGGGCTAGAGAGTCCGAGAGATTGTAGGTGTTGCGGCACCAAGGAGAGATCCATTGGGATCAAGCTTAGTGGAAATCCTTCGTGTGTCGAAGGCGGGGATGTAGAGCAAGTGTGCTCGAACCTCGAAATAAATCCCTTGTGTTTGCGATTGCTTACTCTCTCTATCTCTTGTTTATATCTTGCATGCTTAAATTGTGTTCATCTTTATATGCTTGATATACTTGTGTGCTCAATTGTTATACTTGCTTGGGTTGTTTGCTAACACTTGTATTTAACCAAGAGAGCCAACGCGGCACCTCAACCCTTATCAAGGGGAATCTAGAGGAGTTTGTCCAGGCCCTTCACGGGGAATTCGACAACACTCTTTTGTTATACGTGGTGTTTAGTATAAGAGTTTAGTTTAGGTCATATTAGTTTACACTTCCGCATTAATTGGCATTAAGTGACCATTAGATTAGCCATCAACTATTCACCCCCCTCTAAGTGATTTACAATTGGTATCAGAGCTTGGTACTCTGATTTTAGGTCTTACAACCTAGAGTTAAAGATCCTCATTTTAGGCTAATCACAATATTTTGTACACACACCATGGACTTCATGTCACCACCCATATTTGACATTCTTAACATCCATATATGGAAGGTGAAGATGTCCTTGTACCTCAAAACCTTAGGTATTCATGTTTATCTTGCCACTACTAATAATGCATATTGTTTAAATGGCAAAAATTTTGAGGCTAATGCAAAAGCCCTACATGCTTTAAGATCTACCCTAAATGATGATTATTTATATAGGGTTGCTAATCTTGATTTGGCTTTTGTAGCATGGAACACCCTCCTCTCTTGGCGAAAATGATCAATACTATGCGGGGAGCGACTCGGATGTTGGAAGCGACCTTCCAATGTGTGCTACATGGTCCAAGGGGATAACCCCCTTGAGGTAACTACCGAATCCGAGTTAGATGATGAGGAGATGTCATATGATGAGCTTACCACCTTTTGTCAACTCCTCCTTGAAAATATGACATGATTAAGAAAGAAAATAAAATTTGAAAAAGAAATTTGATTGCATACATATAGAACAAGATTCATTTAGAAACAAGATTGCATGCTTAGAAAAAGAAAATAAAGATTTGAAAATGAGAATGTTTCCTTACTTTCAAAATTGAATGATTTATGTGAAGGAAACAATACTTTGAAAATAAAATTGATTTGGTGGAAAAACAAAAGGAAGTTGTTTTTCAAGAAAATAAGTCTTTAAAAAGAAAATTTGTTGAAAAAGAAAAGAAAATGTTTTTCAAAAGAAAAAGAAAATGATTCTTTATCTCATCATGCTTTACATGCCACCACTAATGAGATTAAAGATTTGAAAAATAAAATGGAGTGTTCGAGTTCAATTTTGAACTCTTGTGCATTTAACCATACTAGGTTGGGGTCAATGTTTTCAAAGAAACAAACTCAATACATTCATGCACAACATCATCATGCATATGCTTATATTGCACGTCATGATCACACTCCTACACGTAAGCATCCTAAGGTGTACACATGTACACATTGTGGCCGCAAAGGCCGTTTAGCAAAATTTTGTTATGACAAGTTGCATCATTTTAATTTTGTTAATAATAAATTTTTTTTGGTTCCTTACAAGACTAACCCCAAAGAACCCAGAAAATATGGGTACCAAAATCCACACCTTGTGTATTTGATGTAGGTGAGGGTTCTCACAAAACGTGAGAGATTTGGTGCCTTGATGGTGGGTGCACTTGAACTAAAAGGTCACATATTTGGAGCACCGCTATCAAGGAAGTGTTGGTGGGAAAAACCACCATGCTTGGAGATTTGGAGTTGGTAACAATTTCTAAACTCCTAATTTATTTACATACTTATTCATGATTGATAATTTTTAGCATGTTCATGTTTTAGGTTTTGTGCTTCATGTGGTAAAAACATGCTTAGATGTAGTTTTTATCAAAACTTGTATTATACATGTACAAATAGTGAGTTACACTTGATTTATATATGTTTGCAATCCGTGCTCATTTGTACCCACTATATGCACATGTATAGACTAGTTTTGATGATTCTCTCATTTATACATGCTTTGCCAAATTTTATGATTTTACTTCATGTTTATGTATTTTTAATTTAAATCTAATAAATATACATGTATACCCGTGAGTCTCTTGCCTTCATGCAAATACATTTGATAGACTCTTTTATGTTTGGGATAGTATGTGTATTGTTAGTTTTGGATAAATCATACATATACCATGAAGATTAGTGTTTTAATGAAAAATGATTTTTTTTTGTGACTTATGATCTTTTTGAGCTTAAATGACTATTTTCATAAAAATGCTATTTACATGATCTTTTAATACTCACATCTTCATTTATTATTTCATACTTAGTTTCATGATCATTTTGAGCTTTATAGACCATGAGTGATTAAACCTTTATGTACTTAGTTATGTTTTATGAAAATCATATGATTTGATGTATTTGAAGGATTTTTAACTAGTTGTTCAAAAACTATTTTATACTAGTTATTTATTCTTCAATGTTTTATAAGTTATACACATGATCCTATTTTTTGGATAAATTCTCTTGTGTTCTCAAGATTTGATGCTTCCTGAATTGAATATTAGTTTAAGTGTTAGTTTTTGTCAACACTAGGATTTATACTTATACATATTGTGGGTCACAAATAAATCTATATATGGTTGGGTTTGATTGCTTATTTGTGCCCATTAGGTGTGCTAGTATAGTCTAGTTTTGATGATCCTTATATTTTTAACTTGTATTCCCATTTTGATTTGTGTTATGATCATGTGCTTTCATTTCATGTATATGTTTATTTTGCCGAACTTTAAGATATACATGTATACCCCTTGAGTCATTTGCCTTTCATGTAAATCTATATATATGGACTCAATTGTGTTTAGGGATATGTATGTATACTTCTTGTGTTGTCAAAACATACATATACCTTGAAATATATTTTTTTAAAAAAATTCTCAAGATTTGTTTTATTGAGAAATTCAAATTTTTGTTTTATAAAAAAAAAATCAAAATTTTTGATTTGTATTGTCTATATGCAAGGAGAGCTTACATCTCTTCTACATATAGATTCATGATGAGTGTATTGTATATTGAGAGCTTGACAACTATTCTTTATGCGGTACACATGTGTAGGGGGAGCTTCACATCTCCTCTTACATTACACATTATACGTTATGTGAATTAGGGCTTGTCATCCCTCTTTCATGTAATGTATATGTGTAGGGAAGTTACTGTACCGTCTTCCTCTTCATGAGTGTATATCGCATATACCCTTTTTTATTGACTTATTTGTTTACACCCCTTATTGGTTTCTTTGTTTATGACAAAAAGGGGGAGAAAGATTTGATGATTTTGTTTTTACCTTAACCTTTTTGTTAATGATTGACAAAAAGGAGGAGAGGTATTTGGTATATATGCATGTTTTTATAAAAGAATTTATGTTTATGTATATATTTTTTATTTGCAAATAGGAGAAAAAGATTTTGTGATTTTGTTTTATGCTTGATTAGTATGTTTACTCCTACATTTGCATACATGTTTATGTGCCTCATTGCATATTTATTTTTTTTATTTGGTACTTTTTTGTGATTTTGTTTTTATGCTTGATTAGCATGTTTACTCCTACATTTGCATACATGTTTATGTGCCTCATTGCATATTTATTTTGTTTATTTGGTATGCATGAGTTAAGAGAGAGTTTCTTTGGAGCTTTACTTTAATCCATGCATATATAACTTCATGAGTTTTGTCATCATCAAAAAGGGGAGATTGTTGGCCCAAAGGCCCATCACTCTAGTTTTGATGATGATCAACTCATGTAGTTATGTGTACTAATGATCTTGTGTTTAATTAGTGACAGATTTGTTATCAAGATCTTAGTAGGTGTGGAGCTTCAACAAAAAATTTAAAGTCAAGTTTTGGAGCTTACACGGTTTGATCCAACGAGCTAGTGATCGTGTTTGGATCGTGTTTGGACCAGTCTAGAAGATGAGAAGGCTTCAAGTGAAGACTTCAAGAAGATGAAGACTTGTGTCTAGGTATAAGATTTTTATTTTTAAATAAAATGTAAAGGATAGAATAATTGGTGGATTGTTCAAGTATATATTTACACACACACTCTTGATAGTTTTGTTTTTACAAAAGATTTTCGTTTTGGAAAAACACATGTTTGGATTTTGGTTTTCATGTTTACATATCTTTTATCCAAATCATGTTTAATGCTTAATGTCAAACACATAGATATCTTATTTGTGTAGTGATCATATCCATACACACTATGCTTTAATGAATTCAAAATATCTTGTTTTTGTATCATGAAGAAGTTTGGAAAACAAGTTTAAGAAAAATACAAGTTTTCAATTGAGCCAATATTTTCATATTACAAAAATAGTCCAAATCTTTTATAACATGCCTTGATTTTGTGCAAGCATGTTTGTTTATCAAAGTATATTGGTAAAACTATTTTTGTAGATTTTTAAGTATTTTATGGGATTTTATGTGCAAATGACCAAGTTTTAAATCCCAGTTTTTCTGTTTCAGGCTTCAGCTAGTCGACTAGTCGACCGACCAAGTCGACTAGGGTGAAGTCGGTCGACCGACCTGGTCGACCGACGTGCACAGACGTGCACGCCAGTTCTGCAGGATGGCCGGCCGACCGACCCGGTCGACCGTCCAGAAAGCTTTGCTCTCTGGAAAGGCCCCGGACGACCGTGCGGTCGACCGGACAGAGAGATTGCTCTCTGTATCCTGTCACGGTCGACCGCCCGGTCGACCGATGGCTCAAACAGTCTGAAATATGACCGTTGGACGGCCGACCGGACGGTCGACCGTTAGGCCTGACAGAACCCCACGGCTAGTTTTTCTCAGCCTATAAATTTGGGGGTTTGGGCATTGTATTTCACCAAGATTTTGGAGACTTTTAGAGCCAATTTTTCCCATTCTTTTCAGAGGTTTTCTCCACATATTTGAGAGCAAATATTTCCTATCAAAAGGAAGATTTTATCTAGAGTGTTAAAAGAGATTTCTTTGAGTTTTCCTCCACCATCTCTTTCCTTGTTTTCTCACACATACACTTGAGCTATCCATTGCTATTCATCTTATAAGAGTGTTGTAGTGAGATAGTTTTTAGGTGATCAAAGTGTTGTGATCGCCAAAGACTTGTACTTTGTTCTTTGAGAAGGCGGACGGTTGTGTTCGCATTGTTTCGGGTCATAGTGTGGACTCGGTTGTTTCGGGTTCGGGTGCGAACTCTTGTTTGAGGTGCGGCCTCGGCGAGCCGGTGGGCTTGCGTGTGTATGGGCTAGAGAGTCCAAGAGATTGTAGGTGTTGCGGCACCAAGGAGAGATCCATTGGGATCAAGCTTAGTGGAAATCCTTCGTGTGTCGAAGGCGGGGATGTAGAGCAAGTGTGCTCGAACCTCGAAACAAATCCCTTGTGTTTGCGATTGATTGCTTACTCTCTCTTTCTCTCTCTCTCTCTATCTCTTGTTTATATCTTGCATGCTTAAATTGTGTTCATCTTTATATGCTTGATATACTTGTGTGCTCAATTGTTATACTTGCTTGGGTTGTTTGCTAACACTTGTATTTAACCAAGAGAGCCAACGCGGCACCTCAACCCTTATCAAGGGAAATCTAGAAGAGTTTGTCCAGAGCCCTTCACGGGGAATTCGGCAACACTCTTGTATTATACGTGGTGTTTAGTGTAAGAGTTTAGTTTAGGACATATTAGTTTACACTTCCGCATTAATTGGCATTAAGTGACCATTAGATTAGCCATCACCTATTCACCCCCCTCTAGGTGATTTACAGCAGGACCAAGACTAATTTCAGGGAGAATATTTGTCTTTACTTTGGAGGAACACCCACTGTAGAGAAAGAAGGAAGGTAGAAGAATATTCTTCTTTGGAAGTCACAGATTCAGACAACAATTCTATTAAAGAATCTGTTGAATTTTCTAAGCCTTCTTTCAGAATAAATTTTTAGAATCTGTTGGAAGTCGCTTAGGAATCCTAGTTGCAAAATTTTCACTTCCTGTTGGGAATCACTTCGAACCCGAGTTACAGAATTCTCACTTCAGAATGCAGAAGAAGGAACTCGATTTCCTTTTCTGTGTTACTTGTTTATTTCTGTGTTTTTTTAGTTTGAGAGAAATGGAGCGCTATTTATAGCGCTCTGAGAGGTAGATCCGTCCGAACCCAACCGAACGGTTGCAACGGTTCAGTTTTAACCGTTGAACCATTGCAACGGTTCATTTCAGAATGAAATCGCCCAACTGTTCGCGGCAGTTTTTCTATCAGCCGTTGGGCTTGATTTTTTTTTGTTTGAGAGAAACGGAGTGCAATTTACAGCGCTCTGGGGTAGATCCGTCCGAACCCAACCGAACGGTTGCAACGGTTCGGTCTGAACCGTTGCAACGGTTCGTTTCAGACAGAAATCGCCCAACTAACTGTTCGTGACGGTTTTTCTGTCAGCCATTGCGCTGATTCGGTTCGGATCTAGATGGTGGAGCGGGTACGATCCGCTGTAACCCCATAACCCTGTAACCCATACCCGTGAGACCCGGTTCAGAAAGAACCGGATCAGGTAGGAAACCCGAGCCCGAGCCCGGCCCGGTGTCGGCGCGCGCGCGTGTTGATTGAGGTACAACCTGCACACAAATACGAGATTTCAGAACTTATAATAAAAATGTGCAAGTGCTCAATTTTTCCGCTATAGCAAGTGGCTATGCGGGTTGTGATCCACAAGGAGGGTTTTGCGATAGAAGCGTTTACAGTTTTATTGAAATCGTTATAAAAACAAATGAGAGTTCTTCTCTGTTTTTAAGTTAAGAAAAAGAAAATTATGTTAAAGTTAGAAGAAAATGAAAGATGAAGAAGGTGGAAAAAATCAAAAAAACAATGAAAGCGACTATGTACAAATGGAGTGAGTGGAGAAGAAAGAGTTGGAAGAGGTGGTGATTTAATTTACAGAAATGAAAGAAAGGAAATAAAAGGAAGGAATACTTACCTAGTTTAATTGATGACTTACCTGGAAACTTTTTGCAAGTTCTACCTTTTTGCTTCGAAGGCGTTCAACGCATAGATCATAAACTCGAGCTCAGTCCCCATGCACATTATATCGTCAAGCATACCAAGAACGAAGTGATGCGGAGCTTGGAAGAGGAGAACGTCTTCATGAACTATCGCTGGCTCTCATGTAGCTTAGTTATACTCGCTTTAGAATTCACTTGTAAACTCAACAAATACAACCAAGGTAAAGTAGAAAGAGGAAGAGGAATGCAAAACAAAATACGAACATAAAAAGAAGCTTTTACCTTTATTACTTGCAGAGACAATGGAAGAAAGGAGGAGGGTACATCGGTGTCACTCTCAACATCAGCCTCTCTCTCTTACATGAATCTTCTTCTACCCTAAGTTTACATACAAGTTACATAAAAAGAAAAGAAAAATCTAAACTACAAAGAATTAAAACTAGGCTAAATCCTAATCTGCATGGTCCTCCAATTTCAGCACAGAGAATGCCCTTTTATAGGCCAAAAACCCAACAACCAGGATCCCGGGGAGATCGGGGAGTAAACGCTCCCCCTGACTCCCCAACCAAGCCGCGGAAACGCGGCTTTGGCCGCGTTTCCGCGGCCAGGGTGTGGCCAGATGGCCACACCCTGTTGGTGGGTCATCCTGGGAGTTTCTTCTAGCTTTATACTTTGTTGGTGGCCACACCCTGTTGGTGGGTCATCCTGGGAGTTTCTTCTAGCTTTATACTTTGTTGGTTTCTTCGTTTGAGCCCCGATTCTGACGAAATGACCTTGGATTCTTGGCTTTAACCGATCGATTCTGAGAGGATTCTTCTCAACCGGTTTCAACCTCTTGATTTTGTCCTGATTTAGTGTGTGCGAATTAATTCTGATTTAATTCAGAATTCTGGTGGGCTTTTGGGCTCATTTCTCTTCATCTCCTTAAGGATTGGGCCTGCAAATAAATTAAACAATTAATTAGGACAATGCAGGCTTTTATTCTAAAATAAGTATGGAAATATGATACTAAATATGCAATATTAGCGAACAATCACACACCCCCATACCTATCTTTTGCTCGTCCTCGAGCAAAATAACTAAACTATACTAAGGATTATTAGACCACTTTCGCAGGTCACGCGATTGCACTGAGCATGTGCAACAAGCCGTTAAACCTCTAGGTTTCCCCTAGAGGACGAGTTTTGTCTCGTGAGGGTTTTCAACGGATTGCACCCACAAAATCCATAAAGAAAGAGAAATAAAGAGTTAGTATTTTTGAAAAGCATTTTGAAAGAGAAAAATATTTGAAATATAATTGTAAGATTTAAGCAATCTATAAGTTATAAGAAAACTGAATTTTTCATTCCTAAACTTAGTCTCTATTCAAAAATTTGTTATCAATCAAAGTAAGGAGTCAAATTGTACTTCTCATCTAGTCTATTACTTTACCCTAAGTCATATGCACTTTGTGATTGTGAAAATTTTAACTAAGGGTTCATTAACTCTAACTCTTATGCCTTATTTATTTTTATATATATACTTTTTTTGTGGTATTATTCCTTAGTTTTATTAGGCTTTCTAATCTGCCCATGTAACGAGCTTTTAATCGATGACTCCCAAACCAAACGGTCTTAGGGCACCAGGTGAGAAAACACCCCCAAGGACTTAAGGACTCGAGCAAACAAGGCCACAAAACTAAAGATTTTATTATATGAACCTCTTTTAGGCGTGAATACTTATGCTTTATTAGGCACAAATACCCAGCTTAATCAGAGGATTTTTCTTTTCAAACTTATCTAATCATCTTTCGCATAAATACTAAGGCTTGCTTATGCCAAAGCACCTAGCTAGTCAATAATTAGATTTGTTTGTATATATATATATATAATAATATATATATTTATAACTTATCTAATCATCTTTCGCATAAATACTAAGGCTTGCTTAGGCCAAAGCACCTAGCTAGTCAATAATTAGACTTTTTTTTTTTTTATAAGGCATAAGAATCTTTGTTTTTGAACCCTAAGTGTGTAAGTGTATGAAGTGTGCATATTTCATCAAGGTAAAGATCAAGACCAGATTACTTTGATAAATTATCTTCCTAACTCTAAAAATCAAATAAATAATCTTATTTTGACCAAGTATAAGAAATCCTAATTTGGATTTTCCTATTCCTTAAAATTAACTTAATTTCTTACAAAAATAAGTCAAAATATTGTTTCTATTTTTCAAAAAGTTTTAAATGTTAATTTTTTTATTTTAAAGAAAAAGAAAAGTTATGTTAGACCCTCCCCCCACACCTATCTCATGCATTGTCCTCATGTATGAATTAATGCATAGATGCATGAAAAAGAAGAAAGGGAAGAAAATGGTTACCTTAAGGTGGTGGTTCCGATGGTGGTCTGATTGGTCCACGAAACGCGGCCCAATCAACTTTTCTTGGTCTCGGGGGAACCCACCAGAAATTACTCTAATATAACCCACTAAAAGATGTGTCCATAAAGGATCTTTATTAAATATTTAACCCCATCTAATTTTCATATTCCATAATTGATTTCGGAGTCAAATTTGTCAACCACCTCGTCCCAGAAAGGAGTATGAAATGATAGAATGATTGACTTGGACTCAGGAAGTAAGGGACTAATACCGACTCAGGAAGGTAACTTAAGTCAAGTAAAGGTTCAGGAATAGGGTCCAAGTCAAGAAGTTGAAACTCAAGTCCACATGTATTTTCCAACAATGGAATGTGACTAATATGGGTGATTCCAGTTCAGGAATGATAGGTGGAGGAATCAAAACTGACTCTAAAATATTACTCAAGTTTGGTAACACAACAGGAGTCAATATTGATTCAGAAAGTTGAACTGGATCACAGATTTGAGAATCTAGGTCACATATCTCATTGAGTTCAATATAAAAAAATTGAGAACTTGCCAATTTGTCAATAGGACTTTCAAAATTGTATAATTGGTCAAGTTCAATATGAACCTCAAAGACGGGGGATTCAATTTCATGATGAATAGGCATAGGATCCAACGTTGACTCGGGGAAAGATCGAAATCAGGTGAAGATACCGGAGTCATAATCGAATCAGGAAGAAGAATTGAATCACTAAGTTGGGGTTCAAGATCATATTCATTTTCAAGTTCTATTTCAGGAAAAGGAAAACTTGCTAAACTGTCAATATCTTTTCAAAATTTGGAGTTTGGCAAGTTCAAATGGTTGTTCTGAAATAGAATCTTGATTTCCAAAACTACATGACTCTTCGGCTCTAACAGAATGGTTAGTGACATCAGAACTGGTCCAACGGTGAGAATGTAGAGATTCGACCATCATATCTATGTCACGATTACGAGTGTTTTAAGCCTGAGTCATGGCTTCTAGCATCTTTTCATAATTGATGGGTTCATTATTTTGATGAAAGATGGAGAATTGTCTTGGAAGTGGAATTGGGAGTCCATCAGATTTTGAGATTTGTGTTTGGACTCACGCATACTCATTTTCAAAATTGATAGTTTTCTATTTTGGACGGGTGGAACTGAGTATGAATCTTGAAAATATTGTGGACTAGGTGGGAAGGAGAACAAGTTGGTTGATATTATGCTCGGGGGAGGTGAATCCCCACTGACTCGGTGAAGAGTTGAAATTATTATAGACATTATAGTTATTAGATGGGGGACATGGGTTATATTGATTCGGATAAGACCAATCCGGCACACTAGGTTGGTTAAAGTCATGATATGCCGGGTTGGTAATATCCGAAAATGAACTCAGTGTGTAATATGGATTATTATTGAAGTTGGAAAAATTATTATTATAAGCCACATCACACAATACAAACAAAAAGAAAGAAACTACAAATAAGCAAACAAATAAAAGAGAAAAAAAATTCTAAACTAAGTTAGGGTAGACCTAGACCTAGACGACTCCTAACTGGTTAGACTGTCCATGGGAGGTTTAATGTAGACTTTGACCACAAGCTAATCAGCCAGGTCAGGGTAAGGTTGGTGGGAGGTTTTCCGTCAAAGACGTTCCTTAATTAAATAACCACCAACCTTCGGGCTTTCGGCCCTTAATCCCTTTCCTAGACACTGATTTGGCAAGAGTCAAATTCCAACACCTTTCACCCTTAGGATAATCTCCTAATTGAGTCCGAGATGTCCCTAGGGCCAACGTCTACTCATTTTTAGTTAGGCTTGGGTTAGTGAGTGCTTGGAATCTGATTTTTGGGCTAAGGAAGGGTGATTAAATCCCCACCTTATCTTGTTAATGGGTGGTGCCCTTAAAATCAATTTGTGCAAGTGTACAAGATAAATAAGATTCACTCAAAGCGATATAAATCAGCCAAGAAGTGAGTCCTATGCTAAATGCAATGCATACGTACCTGCTCCAGCACTCTTCAACAGTAAAAATAAGTGAATTGAAAAGACACATGCCTAAAATGCAAACGTCTAATCAATTTTTATCTTTCAACAAATGTTTTACTGTTGATTATTAGCAGGCTTATGATGGCATATAAGAAAAAGTAAAGTTGCAGAAAACTAGAATTTCCAAAGCAAGCAGCCCTGCAAAAAGAACGTTAGTAGTCCACTCCTTTTTGCCGCGTTTTCGCGGCTTTGGCCGCGGATCCGCGGCAAAGCAGAAGGCACTTGGTCTCTGCTTTCTAGAGCAAAGGCCCAAGGCCACTTATATGTTACTGCAGCTTTAATTTCCTACTTTGCTTGCCCTTTAACCTGCAACAGAGAAGAAAATTCGTTTTAGTTCTAAAAATTTTCAATAAAAATCCAGATTTCAATAAAAACGTTACCCTCCCCGGCAATGGCGCCAAAATTTGATTGAGGTACAACCTGCACATAAAATACGAGATTTCAGAACTTATAATAAAAATGTGCAAGTGCTCAATTTTTCCGCTATAGCAAGTGGCTATGCGGATTGTGATCCACAAGGAGGGTTTTTGCGATAGAAGCGTTTACAGTTTTATTGAAATCGTTATAAAAACCAAACGAGAGTTCTTCTCTGTTTTTAAGTTAAGAAAAAGAAAATTATGTTAAAGTTAGAAGAAAATGAAAGATGAAGAAGGTGGAAAAAATCAGAAAAACAATGAAAGCGACTATGTACAAATGGAGTGAGTGGAGAAGAAAGAGTTGGAAGAGGTGGTGATTTAATTTACAGAAATGAAAGAAAGGAAATAAAAGAAGGAATACTTACCTAGTTTAATTGATGACTTACCTGGAAACCTTTTGCAAGTTCTACTCTTATGCTTCGGAGGCGTTCAACGCATAGATCATAAACTCGAGCTCAGTCCCCGTGCACATTATATCGTCAAGCATACCAAGAACGAAGTGATGCAGAGCTTGGAAGAGGAGAACGTCTTCATGAACTATCGCTGGCTCTCACGTAGCTTAGTTATACTCGCTTTAAAATTCACTTGTAAACTCAACAAATACAACCAAGGTAAAGTAGAAAGAGGAAGAGGAAAGCAAAACAAAATACGAACATAAAAAGAAGCTTTTACCTTATTACTTGCAGAGACAATGGAAGAAAGGAGGAGGGTACATCGGTGTCACTCTCAACATCAGCCTCTCTCTCTTACTTACATGAATCTTCTTCTACCCTAAGTTTACATACAAGTTACATAAAAAAGAAAAACCTAAACTACAAAGAATTAAAACTAGGCTAAATCCTAATCTGCATGGTCCTCCAATTTCAGCACAGAGAATGCCCTTTATAGGCCACAAACCTAACAACCAGGATCCCGGGGAGATCGGGGGAGCAAACGCTCCCCCCTAACTCCCCAACCAAGCCGCGGAAACGCGGCTTTGGCCGCGTTTCTGCGGTCAGGGTGTGGCCATCTGGCCACACCCTGTTGGTGGGTCATCCTGGGAGTTTCTTCTAGCTTTATACTTTGTTGGTTTCTTCGTTTGTGCCCCGGATTCTGACGAAATGACCTTTGATTCTTGGCTTTAACCGATCGATTCTGAGAGGATTCTTCTCAACTGGCTGTTGGCCCAAAGGCCTTCCACCCTAGTTTTGATGATGATTAACTCATGTAGTTATGTTTACTAATAATCTTGTGTTGTTTAAGTTTCAGATCATTAACCAAGATATTAGTTAGTGATTAGCTTCAACAATGTGTTTAGAAGCTTTTCATGATGATTCCAGGGCCAAAGCTTCAAGATCATACATTGCCTAGCCCATGAATGGAGTTTTGGAGCAAGTCTACTTGAAGATGAAGATCATCAAGAAGACTTAGGTATCCATAGTTTAGTTAGTGTGTTTAGATCCAATTTGTAAAGCTTAGTATAGTTGATATGCTAAAGTGCACAAACACACACGTTTTCATGTTTTGGATTTGGTTTTCATGAATAGTAGATCAAAACAAGTTTAAATGATTTTTATGTATATTAGGTGTGTTCAATATACATATATGCTTCATATCTTAAACAAACTTATTTTGATATGTCTATTCATGAGTTTTTAGGAAAATCAAATTTCCTTTTGGAAAAATCAAGTTTGATAAAAATACAAGTTTTTTTTTTGATGAAATTTGCAAGACTCAAAAATGAATGATATGATTGATATATGTCTTGAAATTTTCTCACAAGTTTGTGTTTCCATATAAAATAATAAAACTATTTTTGGTGATTTTTAGAAGTGTTAAAAGATTTTTAGAAAAATATTTTACAGTGTTTTTCTGACCCAGATTGTTGTTCCAGGCTTCAACCAAGTCGACTTGGTCCTCTGACTAGTCGACTAGGGAGGAGTCGGTCGACCGGGCCGGTCGACCGACGTGCACAAATCTGTGCACGTTTGGAGGCACTGGGACGGTCGACCGCTCCGGTCGACCGGGGCACTTACAGTGCTCTCTGTTTGTTTTGGTCGACCGGGACGGTCGACCGCAGTTGCCCAACGGTCATATTTCCGACCGTTGGCGGTCAACCGGGCCGGTCGACCGTTGCCTGTCAGAGCTGCCAGCTCAGCTCTAACGGCTAGTTTTGTTTGGGGGCTATAAATACCCCATCTCTTGGGCTGTTTTTGTTAAGGTTTTTAAGAAGAAAAATTTCAGTGTTTCTCTAGTGTTTAAACAAGTTTTCAAATAGTTTTTGTGCTAAAAAATTTCATCTTTATTGTTTTGGGTTTTTGGAAAATCAAAGAAAATTAGGCTTTTGGGATATTGAATTGGATTTCACTTTCTATCATCTTCAAGAGATTTCCCAAGTAGTCTTTCTTTGTTGCTTGTTTCCAAAAACACCTAGTTTCCACACTTGAGCTATCTTCTATCCTAATCTATTAGGATCATTTGTTTTGTGGAAAAAGAGAAAAGAAAAGAGAGATTGTTTGTGGTCTTTGGAACCACTTGTTGTACGCACCCTTATCCTTGTTGTATCCCTCTTTGGTAGAGGTGATCGGGTGATTGGTTTGCTCCCTCTAGTGAGAGGTGGAGTTTGGTTGTAAACCCTCTTCGGTAGAGGTGTTGGTTGTTGTGGTTGTTTGGCTAAGGGCCTACCCCTCTTGTGTGAGGAGGTGTTTGTTTGAGAGAGGAGTTAGGTACTCTATTGTTGTAAAAATCCTTCTCGGTGAAGGTTCCCTCGGTGGACGGTATAGTGGATTGGAAATCCTACACGGTGGTGTAGGCGGGGATGTAGAGTAAGGGTGCTCGAACCTCGAAACATGTCATTGTGTTGCGTTTGATCCACTTGTCTCTAAACTCTCTCTCTTATAATTGTGCAAAGCATCATTCATATCATCATACCATATTTGCTTGTGTTGAGCATAATTCTTATTGCCATATCATATCTATTTGCTTGTGTTGCCTTGCATATATTCATATTGCCTATTCATCTTATATGCTTGGTTGTTTGTGTGTGCCTCACTTGTACCTAATCAACAAGAGCTTCACATAGCACCTCAACCCATTCAAGGGAATCAAGAGGAGTTAGTCCAGAGCCCTTCACGGGAAATTCGGCTACACTTGTTGATTGTACTAAGTGTGTTTGTAATATTTGCATTAGCTTCCGCATTTAGCGCACTTAGTTTTGCATTTAGTTTTAGATTAGCACTAACACCTATTCACTCCCCCTCTAGGTGTTCCCTTTCAATTGGTATCAGAGCTAGTGCTCCTGATACTTAGGCTTAACATCCTAGGAGTGAGATCCATTTGCTTGCTAATCTTTTGTTTGCATTTGCTTGTTTGCACACATATAGTTTTCCATGGCTTTCATGACCCCACCTATGTATGACACTTCCAACATTCATATTTGGAAGATTAGGATGACCGTTTATTTACAAACCCTTGATCATAAAGTTTACCTTGCCATTACCAAGGAATCCTTCCTTAGTGATAGCAATCATATAGGGGCCAATGCACAAGCCCTAGAGGCCATTAGAAGCACACTATCTAAAGATTATCTTTTACGTGTTTCTAATATTCATTCCGCCTTTGCAGTGTGGAATTTGTTGACAACAACCACCACCTCCGAGCTTCAAGTGCAAATTCAAGAAGAGGAATCTAGTGGAGAGTCCGAGTCACAATGCTTCATGGTCCAGGGAATGACTCCCTTGAGGTACATTCGGACCCCACTTAGATAATGATGATTGTGCTAGTTCTTCAAATGATTTGTTGATCCCATGCTTTGAATGAAGAACTATCTATTGTGTGTAAAAAATTAATAGAAAAATATAATTTGTTAAAAAAGAAAAGTCTAGGAATTGAACAAGAAAATAAGAGTTTGCTGCTAGACTTAACAATATTTTGCAAGAGAAGGTTGAGGTCTATAATGAAAGGGATTCATTGAGATCTCAATTGGAACTTGCACTTAAAGAAAATGAATTTTTAAAATCTAAAAATGATTGTGAAACTCTTTTGAAGAAAAATAAAAATTTGTCTTCAAAAATTGATTTTGTTTTAAAAGAGAATGTTGATTTGAAAAATAAAATTATTTCCATTTCTAATGATTTAGATGTGTGTTTAAAGAAAAATGTTGTTTTGAAAAATAAGATTGATGCACATGTTTGCCATACTAGTGTAGCCTCTTCATCTAGTCTACCTAATGCATGTACTTTTTCTTCTAAGATTAATGATGATATTTGTTTGCTTAAGAAGAAGGTTGATTGTTTGGGCTCCACTATGAGCCAATGTGCTAAGAACCATACACGCTTGGAATCCTTGGTTCGAAAGAAACAAGTTCCATCTTTTATGCATGCACACCCTCCACGGCATACACATGCTCCTCACGGACACACTTCTCACATGTATGCTCATGTGTACACTTGTACACATTGTGGCCGAAAAAGCCATCTTGCTAAATTTTGCTATGATCGTTTACATGTTGATAATTTAGCAAAGAATTTTGTTTGGGTTAGAGAAGGGACTAACCCCCATGGACCCAAGAAGATATGGGTACCAAAGACCACCCCTCCTATTATTTTTGATGTAGGTGTGGGCTCTCACATGACGTGAGAGTGATGACACCTTGGAATGGATGCGTTCCGGACTTAAAGGAGATCAATTGGATGCATCACTTTCAAGGGAAGATTTGGTGGAGATGACCACCATGTTTTGGAGACAAGGAGAGTTGCCTTCTAGGTTTTGGTAACAATTCTTAACTCCTTATTATTGTTTACATGCTTTCATATTGTTGTTTTATAGCATGTTTTTATTGTCTATGGATTAATGTGTAAATATCATATTTATTTGATCCTTGACATACATGTATAGTATTTGAGACACACATGCTTGCATGACCCATACTTAGTGTTCTCACCTTTGTTTAAGCTATAATGTACATCATGAATTTAATACATGTGAATTTACATAGTAATCATGTTTTAGTTTTATCATGATGATTTTTATATTGTATTTTAATGCTCCATATTAAGATTACTTGTTTAGATGTTAGTTTTCATTAAGACTAGGATTTATACTTGTGCATACAGTGGGCCACAAATAAATTTATATATATTTGGGCTTGATTGCTTATTTGAACCCATTAGATGTGCTAGTATAGTCTAGTTTTGATGATTCATACATTTCAAAACTTGTATTCCATTTTTGATTTGTTTTATGTGTATAAGTTTTCAATTCATGTGTATGTGTATTTTGCCAAACTTTAAGATATACATGTATACCCCTTGAGTCATTTGCCTTTCATGCAAATCTATATATGGACTCAATTGTGTTTAGGATATGTATGTATACTTATTGAGTTGACAATTCATACATATACCTTGAAATGAAATGTGTTTTGGTGAAGATTTAGCTTTTCTTGATTTTGTGTTTAATTGTTTAACTTCATGTATATGTCTATCTTGTCCAAACTATTAGATATACATGTTTATCCTTTTTGAGCCACGTGCCTTCATGCATATATAAATAGTGGACTCGTTGTGTTTTGGATATGTATGTATATTTTTAATTTGTACTTGACATACATATACCATGAAGATTAATAAGTTTTGATGATTTTCGTGTTTTCAATGTTTAAGGAATAATTGAGCTTAATTGAATATTTTCATGATTATGATATTCACACTTTATTTGTACACTCACATTTATTGCTTGCTCATGTTTTGTATTAATGAGTCATTTTTATGCCTAATTGAATTAGAGTGTTGATTATCATGTGGATTCATGTTTTATGAAAATTATTTTTAGTTTATTCCTTGCTTGAAAGATTTCGCACTAGTTAACAAGTTTTTCATTTTGACTAGTTCGTATTCTTCAATTTGGTAGTGATTTTCAAACAAAATTACATTTTCAAATCTATTTTTGAAACCCCTACCATCCAAGGCGGTTGGATGGGAGATCATGCTTGTGTATGCTTTACTATGAAAATCATTTTAAACTTGAACCATGATTGGGTGGTAGATTATATGAGTTATACCATGCTTTTATTGTTATGTCAATTGGTATCATTGAACTCTTTCAATTGGTATCATTTTGATCTTTGTGTATACTCATATGTTTATTGTGTATGTATATTTTCAATTGGTATCATCTATTGGTGATTGGTACTCATTCTATTTCATACACATATACTTGTTTTATTTGTGCTTAAGATATAAATTTTTCACAAAATCTTGTTTATGCTAGTGCTTGAGCTTCTTTTTTTATTTCAATTGATACCTTATTTCAAGCCTATGCATATGTTTTGTTTGTATTTCATAAAGGGGGAGAAAATTTAATTTTGTCTTTCAATTGGTGATTTTTCAATTGGTATTTGTTTCCCACTCCCTTACTTTATGATTGAAAATTTCATATTGGCATCATATGTTTAATATGAAAAATATTTACAATTGGTATCAAAATTTTGTTTTAAACATTCAAAATTTATTATGTTTAATTTCAATTGATATCAAAATGTTTCATGTGTTTTTACTTAAAATTGGTATCTAAATTTTTTTAAAAAATACAAAAGTTTTGATTTGTATTGACTATATGCATATAGATTCATGATGAGTGTATCTTATATTGAAGAGCTTAACATCTCTTCTTTATGTGGTACACGTGTGTAGGGGAGCTTCACATCTTCTCTTATGCATTACATAGTGTGTGTTATGTGAATTAGGGCTTAACATCCCTCTTTCATGTAATGCATATGTGTAAGGAAGCTAACTTAGCGTCTTCCTCTTCATGAATGTATATAGCATATAACATCTGTTGATCTTTGTTTATTTTCAAGTGATATCAAGATGCTTCATTGATATCATGTTGTTTATAGTCACCCCTTATTGATATTGTTTTTGTTTTAGACAAAAAGGGGAGAACATTGTTTTATTGTTTTGATTGACTTAAAAGGGAGAAAGATTTTTACCCCTCATTTTATTGTTTGGATTGTTTAACCCCTTCTTGATCTTTTTGCTTGACAAAAGGGGGAGAAAAATTTGTTTGATTTGATTTTACTTTGTTTACCCTTTTGTTGATGATTGACAAAAAGGGGGAGAATTATTTGAGAGTTTAACATGTTTTTAATTATTTGAGAGTTTAACATGTTTTTATATATGCATACTTATGTTTTTGCATATATTAAGTTTTATTGGTAAGTTTAAGTTTTATTGGTATCTAGAGCACCTAGTGTTTTGTTAATGTTTTATTAATTTAATTGTATCTAGAGCTTCTAGAATATGTTTTATGCATGTTGATGCATACATGTTTATATGCATACTTGTGTTTAGTTGTCTTATGCTTAACAAATAAACAATAGATATGCATATATGTTTTGTTTTGCAAATGTATGGAGATAAGAACTTGATGACTTTTATGATTATTTGACATGTTGTATTTGCATACATGTCATACATTTGCATACATATTTTTGAGCTTCATTGTCATATATTTTTATTTGTTTATGCATGAGTTAAGGGGAGCTTCTTTGAAGCTTAACTTTAATCCATGTATATATAACTCCATGAGTTTTGTCATCATCAAAAAGGGGGAGATTGTTGGCCCAAAGGCCTTCCACCCTAGTTTTGATGATGATTAATCATGTAGTTATGTTTACTAATAATCTTGTGTTGTTTAAGTTTCAGATCATTAACCAAGATATTAGTTGGTGATTAGCTTCAACAAGGTGTTTAGAAGCTTTTCATGATGATTCCAGGGCCAAAGCTTCAAGATCATACATTGCCTAGCCCATGGATGGAGTTTTGGAGCAAGTCTACTTGAAGATGAAGATCATCAAGAATACTTAGGTATCCATAGTTTAGTTAGTGTGTTTAGATCCAATTTGTAAAGCTTAGTATAGTTGATATGCTCAAGTGCACAAACACACACATTTTCATGTTTTGGATTTGGTTTTCATGAATAGTAGATCAAAACAAGTTTACACGATTTTTATGTATATTAGGTGTGTTCAATATACATATATGCTTCATATCTTAACAAACTTATTTTGATATGTCTATTCATGAGTTTTTAGGAAAATCAAATTTCCTTTTGGAAAAATCAAGTTTGATAAAAATACAAGTTTTGTTTTTGATGAAATTTGCAAGACTCAAAAATGAATTGATATGATTGATATATGTCTTGAAATTTTTATCACAAGTTTGTGTTTCCATATAAAATAATAAACTATTTTTGGTGATTTTTAGAAGTGTTAAAAGATTTTTAGAAAAATATTTTACAGTGTTTTTCTGACCCAGATTGTTGTTCCAGGCTTCAACCAAGTCGACTTGGTCCTCTGACTAGTCGACTAGGGGAGGAGTCGGTCGACCGGGCCGGTCGATCGACCGACGTGCACAAATCTGTGCACGTTTGGAGGCACTGGGACGGTCGACCGCTCCGGTCGACCGGGGCACTTACAGTGCTCTGTGTTTGTTTCGGTCGACGGACGGTCGACCGCAGTTGCCCAACGGTCATATTTCTGACCGTTGGCGGTCGACCGGGCCGATCGACCGTTGCCTGTCAGAGCTGCCAGCTCAGCTCTAACGGCTAGTTTTGTTTGGGGGCTATAAATACCCCATCTCTTGGGCTGTTTTGTTAAGGTTTTTAAGAAGAAAAATTTCAGTGTTTCTCTAGTGTTTAAACAAGTTTTCAAAATAGTTTTTGTGCTAAAAAGATTTCATCTTTATTGTTTTGGGTTTTTGAAAATCAAAAGAAATTAGGCTTTTGGGATATTGAATTGGATTTCACTTTCTATCATCTTCAAGAGATTTCCCAAGTAGTTTTTCTTTGTTGCTTGTTTTCAAAACACCTAGTTTTCACACTTGAGCTATCTTCTATCCTAATCTATTAGGATCATTTGTTTTGTGGAAAAAGAGAAAAGAAAAGAGAGATTGTTTGTGGTCTTTTGGAACCACTTGTTGTACACACCCTTATCCTTGTTGTATCCCTCTTTGGTAGAGGTGATCGGGTGATTGGTTTGCTCCCTCTAGTGAGAGGTGGAGTTTGGTTGTAAACCCTCTTCGGTAGAGGTGTTGGTTGTTGTGGTTGTTTGGCTAAGGGTCTACCCCTCTTGTGTGAGGAGGTGTTTGTTTGAGAGAGGAGTTAAGTACTCCATTGTTGTAAAAATCCTTCTCGGTGAAGGTTCCCTCGGTGGGAGTCCTCGGTGGACGGTATAGTGGATTGGAAATCCTACACGGTGGTGTAGGCGAGGATGTAGAGCAAGGGTGCTCGAACCTCGAAACATATCATTGTGTTTGCGTTTGATCCACTTGTCTCTAAACTCTCTCTTATAATTGTGCAAAGCAACCCATTCAAGGGGAATCAAGAGGAGTTAGTCCAGAGCCCTTCACGAGGAATTCGGCTACACTTGTTGATTGTACTAAGTGTGTTTGCAATATTTGCATTAGCTTCCGCATTTAGCGCACTTAGTTTTGCATTTAGTTTTAGATTAGCACTAACACCTATTCACCCCCCTCTAGGTGTTCCCTTTCACTGGCCACACCCTGTTGGTGGGTCATCCTGGATTTTCTTCTAGCTCCCTGTTG